>JBBPKN010000313.1:0-48188 GCA_038089275.1 Pulveroboletus cf. rosaemariae
TCTAGTTCGCCGTCGTCGCCCGCGTTCGCCTGCATATTCCCGTCGACGGTCGCCCCCGTCTCGTCGAGCGCTAGAGCGCTCTGTCACCCCGCCTCGACGCCGCTCACACTCACCATCTCCACGTCGTGACCGTGACCGGTACGAATCGCCGCCTCCACCGCCAGAACGTGGCAGGAGCGAGTCTCCGGTTCGTGACGATCACTCCTCTCCACGCAGTGGTGTTAGTCGGGAGGTGAGGAGACAAGAACTATCGACGTCACCGGGGCCCTCCAGGGGCTATGTTCGCTCACGCTCAGGGTCGGCTGGATCTTCGATGTCTGTCAGCACTAATGAAAGTGGGTCCAGCGAGCGAAGCAACTAAAAAAGATTGAACTCGTGTCTTGTTATTGCTCATGATGATACGGTCGTGTGTGGCCTTTTATCTCGTGTCCTTGTAAACTTGCAAGGGATATTACCGGTTACAAAAATCATTTTGCTGTGTATAAAGACAATGTTACACTGGATGACGAACTGGAGGTCCGTGCTCTCACAACGGGGACAGGTAACGATGAACGAGGACAAAATACTGTGCTAACCCCGCCTGGTCGACTTGGCCGTGTCACACTGACACTCAGTTGAACAAACCCAAGGGTATGCGGGAGCACTGATAGGTCCGCGGTAACGTGTCCTGCGAGCCGAAGCTGATATACGGAGTATGGCTCCAGCGTACCATACCAAAGTGTATAAACAAGATATTGGCCCGCGGCTCCTCGACAGAGAGACCTATCCAGCAATCCGGTCTAGGGTCATGCGCTGCATGGGACTATGCGAGATCGTCAATACTGCTGGTAGAAATGGGACAATGGAAACAGGGCTCGCCAGGTTGGTGTGGACGACCAAATAGGCGAGTAGTGCACCAGGCTCAGCAGAGATGTGTTCCTGCCGGTCGATGATATCTTGGTCAGACGCGGATAGGTGTGCAGAACTGGAGGTGATGTCATCGTCATCTAGGGAATTGTCTATCGAAAGCAATTCCTCCAATTGCTCAAGCGCGCTCGGGTCGAGAGGCTCTGATTCGGGCTCTGCTACGGACTCTATGAGCATACGGAGGTTCATTCCCACCTCGTCGTACGGAGTGATAGCGTCGGCGGACATGATGACGAAGGTGAAGAGGGAAGAGCAAGAGATCTGACCGAGAGAATTATGCCCTACAAAAGTACAAAGACTGCCTTCATCGTGCCGTCGTCTGCTGTCCGCCTGCGTTCTGCTTCAAACGGTCGATCAACGGCGTGTCAGCCGCATTTGCAGCGGGTATCTCGAGCTTATTCGTGCCTTCCTTTCTGCTCGTCCTCGAGTCACCCTTGAACCCTATAAAATATATTCTGGACAGATCTCCGCCAGCCGAATCCCCCTGTTCATAGTGCAAGTCCGTGATAAGCCTGACTATCACACGACTCCATATAAGGTAACCTCAAAGGGAAAGAAGCTTCGCTCATAAGAAACGTAGCGAATCCAGGCAAAGGGCATGCAGCAAAGTTCAAGGGACACGACTTACGAAGTAGAGGCTCAATGCGTGCACGCTCGTGAATGCAGCCACCCTCAAAGGATACTCCACAACTCCTGTTTCCCCTTCCAGAAGACTTATATTGAGATGGGGCTTGGTGTTCTCTGCGTCTGCGAAATCGATGATACTCGGGTAGTTGGCGAAGATCCTGAGATTCCGTGGAGCTATCTCGCCGCGTCCTGTTCATTTTTGCCGTCGTCCGTGCATTTCAGTGATTCGCAAGCAGTAGTCGATCGGAAGAGAGTGGGGCGGTGGGTGAGGAATTGGCAACATGAAAGGGAGAGGTGTTAGCAATCACAGCGTGGTGACGGGGGGAATGCACGAGGGGTACGGAAGGATGATGCTTTACCGAGTTTGAGTATGACAGACTTGATGCGCACGTTCTGGGAAAAGGGAACGTGTATGATCATCTGCGGCAAGTGGCAGGGTCGGTTGAAACCGTCCGCAGGCTCGGCGTAGTTTGTCCTCACCTGGTCGTCCACGCCTGAATCTGCGAACTGTGTCGTGTCCTCTCGATTAGACCATGGTTTGATCAGTGCTCTTGCTTGTTCTGGAATAGCGAGATTCAGTCCATGCACGCTGTCATCGCCGCACGGGAGGGCGGTCAGTAACGAGCTGGATTGCGGAAGACATGGGTCGTCGTGCGTGCTTACCTGCCCTGATCGATGTAGCTGAACAGGTTTGAGTGGTCTGCATCGTGCAGATCTGCAGCAACCGAGTTGGACGCTCCGTCGGCCATGCTCGTAACGTCGTAGCCTCGCATCTACAACACTTCCTTCCAAACTGGGAAGCCAAATGCAAACAAAACCATACCCGGAAATTTGGCTCTCTCTCTCTCACTCACTCGAGACCGGCAAGGAGGAAGATGAACAGGCTAACGTGTCTCGCCCCTGCGCTGTTAGGATCACCGCGGTCATGGACACGTCTCTCTCCCCAGGGAATACGCGCTCCAAGAGCCTATTCCTATTCCACCCCATCGTCTTCCTCGGGCAAACCTCCGAACACCATCCAGGCCGAACCCTCATCGACCCCGCTCAGCACAGACCCCAACGTGCGGACCTCCGCCTCCATGCTTGGAGTACCCCTTGCAGATGTCCCTCAAGATGGGTTCATCCCCGACCTCATGCAATATGACAAGCTCCTTGACGAGCACTCGGTCGCAGACTTTCCCCCCACCAGACGTGCTCCCTTTGCCAACCGCGTCATCGTCCGAAATGACCCCTCGATGATCATTGGCAACTTCTACGACATCCCTGCTCAGGACTCTCGGGACCCATCCCGTCTCGAGGCACCCGAGGATCGCGAGGCCATCCATGACGAGGAGGCCGAGGAGCTGGATGACCTGGATGACGAAGAAGCGATGGGAGACGTCCGTGACACGACGAGCGAATGTCCCTTCACGCCAGAACAGGTCGCCAAACTGCACATCTACCCGCTTATCATGCGCCGCGTCACGCAACAAACCGGCAAGGGCAAAATGCATTCCATGTACTCCCTTGTCGTTGTTGGCGACGGAAACGGTCTTGTTGGGTACGGTGAGGGCAAGGACGAAGAAGCCGCCGTAGCGCGCGAGAAAGCACTGGCAAAGGCGCTCCGATCAATGGATTATGTCGAGCGGTTTGAAAAGCGGACGTTTTGGACAGAGGTGGAGAGCAAATTTGGGGGTACAAAAATTATTTTGCGACCGCGGCCTGTCGGGTTTGGGCTGAGGTGTAATCCGAACATACATCAGGTACTTAAGGCGGCGGGTATCAAGGATGCGAGTGCAAAAGTGTGGGGAAGCAGGAATCCGCTCATGGTCATAAAAGGGTTGTTCAGGATGCTTCAGGCTGGCCACGCGCCATTGGGTATGGGCGATGGGGTAGGGGGGGGGATGAGGCGGTTAGACAAGGGAAGTGGTCTCAGGAATAAAAGTGCAATCGAGAGGGACAGGGGGAGGAAAATGGTGGATCTGAGGACACTATAATCCAACGTCCCTTCGATATCTGATCCTCCAGTCTGTGTCCATGATGCGAGACGCCCAGCTGCCCACCTGGTCCGGTAGCGAATTACCGACGAAATGCGGTGAGGGAAATTTAGGGCACGGGAGGACGTGTTCAAGCAACTCTCTAGGACTGCACACAACAACTACAGAGCGAAACAGATGTCAATGTTTGTTTCCGATGTAAAGGTGTATAAACTGGATAATGGCGTTCGGACATGCGCACAGAATGAGACAGGGGTCGAGGAGTTGACGAACTATACTAGACCCCTTATACTACGCTTTCCCCTATATCCAATGTACTGAATTGCATTTGTAATCCCATATCTTATGTGGCGCTTGTCATCACTAGGGCATTTCCCTATACTCGGGCTACTACGGAATGTATTTACTTACTAACCTCGTCGCATCATCGTTGCAAGGTGTTGGAAGACGATTGTCGCCAACAGTTGGCATATATATAGAAGACGAGTGGGGGTGTATGAGGGCAGAGTCCGTAGGTGTCTCGACTGTTGATGGCAGAAGGTGTAATGGACGGTCTTTCCTCTTGCCCTTGGTATCACGACCATAGGTGCATGCAATTGATCGACTCACACAATGCCCGCAATGAGGGCGGACACCGTCACATTTGATATTCCGTGCTGTAGTCACAATAGTTTCAATAGATACCACCGTGGAACGCCCGTAGAGACACACCGTCGCAAGATTCGCAACTTGTACTGGAGTAATCACCTCCTACACGTCTGCCGCTGGATTCTCCTTGCAGGGCCTTGCTTGGTCTGCCTGGAGGCATGGGTGGAAACACTTGAACAGGAAGATTTCCATCCGACGGCCGGAGGCTAACTGGTGGATACGGGGTAGTCTCCCACCACTGTTTTGAAGGCGTCAATGTTGTCATCACGCTATCGTCCAGATCAATGTCCATGTCCGTAGTTCCCAAGAACACCGCGCCTGCGAGGGGGTGAGTTCAATATATATGATTTTGCCTAAAATCATCACCATCGCGTAACGTTGACGTGTAGTTGCTGGATATCACTGCCACGAGGTGGTCTTTGTCTGATGCTTCCTCGGGACTGAGCAGTCCCTGGAGTGACAGAAATCAGTGCCTCAAGGTATATCGGACTAGCGTCGGACAAACTCTTTCAAGTAACCCGATCCACTGGCCGTCGTGGACAATGGCAACGGAAGCAGAAGGGGCCTGCGCACAACAATGCGTTAATCTACCTATAGCGATGGCTTCTGTTCTGCAATGAACTCACCTCTCGCAGCAGATGTTGGTTAATGAAGTCCGAGGGGTGAAAGGGCTGAGCAGTTTTTCAGACCTTAGACACTTGACTTAGACTACTGGAATCATACCTTCAGATTGGGTAGTTGAGGAAAGTGACTGATAGTGATATCCTCATGGGTGTCATCGCTTTCGTCAGCCAAAAAGTTGCTTTCGACCATGTCCATGTTTGAGCTGGTGCTTGTCCCAGGTCCAGTCGTCGATCCACTGCGGCCCGCCGATCCCGCATTCCATAAGCTAGAAAACCAAGAACCGGTGGAAAATTCGACATTGTGAGGGCGTGCAGAAGGAAAATCTGCCTTGACATTGACCCGTTTTGTGCCAAGTATGCCTTCCCGAACGGCAATTTTGAACCCGTGTATGAACACAGTTTGGTTTGGTATCCCATTATAGTACTGGTCGGAAGGACCTACGCGCCAGTCCATGGCCTGCGTGGTTTCCCAACTATAGCTGGCTGTGATATTCCCTCTACCAACTTCCACAGCCTTGAACTGGGCTGAGGCTTCACCCGTATTGGCACCCTGCTGATATGCAGCAAGGGACCAAGAACGAGACTTGTAGAATCCAGTGATCAGGTAGAGGGAGTCGTGGCTGATGATACGGCCAAGACGTTCTTCCGCGAAGGTGTACCAGTCCACCGCATGTTGAATCGCTTCGTCTAGAAACCGACGTTCGTTTCGGAGATAATAGCGTTCAGCGCCTTCAGGGAGAATTAGAACTGCGCCTTCATGGGATGATAGTGTGAATTCATAGTTTAGAGGAGCTGGTTGAACACGCCTTGGTCAAAGGCAGTACAATAATCAGAACGAGTCAGGCGGGACGATATCGCACTGCACCTTTCTGGACGTTCATTAGACTCGTCTGTGTTCCTCACCCTTGCCACGGTGGAAGTCGAAATGATACGACCTGCACCTTCGGCTTCGGGAAACTTGGCAATATCCCTTCCACTCAGAGGAATGGGTGTAAAGTTGTTTGGCACGCCGGATTCTCGATGAAGTGAATGCGTAGAGGGTAAGCACACGTTGAAAAATACGTCAAAACTACCGTCTTCTGGGACGACGACACCGACATCTCCGATCTTGAGCCCTTCCCGAACATAGACATCTGGAAGGTTCATGTTGGGTTCTGGTGTCCACAGCGGGTATCCGCGACGTGAGACAAGATGTCTTGCATAGACATCTTGCGGAGAGTACGCCATGTCTGGCGAGTTAAGGTCGCATCATGAATCTCTGCGCTCGATGATGACTTGCTGTACCGGTGGCGATGCTGACTGTGCAAGACATGGGCAGTGGTAGGACCATACGAGTAGCCATGAAGGAGAACCAACGTCGCGTTGATTCTAGATCCAAGTTGGAGTCGCCAGTCTTGCACGAAACACAGACAAGAGTCTTCCCGCTCCCGTGCACGACCGTTGGTCCATCTGGAACTCCGCCAGAGCTACACAACTCCCTCGCTTCACGCACCCTCCCCCTATCGTCCCAACCGCGCCCATCGATAAACACCATTTCTACTCTTCAGATTTGCTATAGGTACCGAGTGGCGTTGATACTCATGCGACTACCGAGACATGCGGACATCGTACTGCCACCTTCTGTTATAGGAGGTGCTGTTCTCGATCAACCTAGGCTGGTGAGCGATCCTGACGATGAACAAGCCGTTGACCTGCTTTCCCCACCGTAGGGGGTGTTGACCTCCTCGCCATCCCGCCCTGTCGGCTTTCGAAAGAACATGGGTACATGAAATGAGTATATTAGGCTGGTTCCCATAATCTACCGTCGACTTTTGGGAAGCACGTTACTATGAAGTGAAACCTCGTGCCGACGTTCGGTCGGACAACCTCGTCTCCGCTTGTCTCGAAACATCTGTCCTCGGTCGCTATCGGTGTCTGTACCACACTTTTGTCCCGTCTCGTTCAGGACCCCCGTAAACAAGGGCCCTTCTTTACGAATGAACGCGGGGCCAGATTTGGCCTGGCCAGAACTTACCACGACCTCCGCACAGCGGGCGGCCGTTCCAATCCCAGCCTCACTCATACGCATGCCCATGATGGGTCGATAGAGTCCCATCATGTTGTGAAATTGAGCCGAAACATCAAAGCCGCGGTCCAACACGTAAAGCGGACGCGCACACACATTTGAGCTCGTCACGGGTAGTCCGGCGGCCCAGTGGAGGGATGCGGAACCAAAGACAGAACCAGGCCGACTTCAACGTTAGTCAGGCTCCTGGGGATTTTCTTTTCATATGCGGGACTCGGTAGTTGACGCTGAGTGACCAGAGACATTTGCAAAGGGATGGCTGCCGGTTACATAATAATGGACAGTAAGCGTCTAGGAAACTTGCTCCTAAGTAGCTCGTTTACTAACACGGTGTGTCAGAAAACGGTGTCCATAAGGGGGTTGTGGAACACCTCAAAGTCGGACCGCTATTTCTTCCCGAATGCTCTTCCGCGGGTTCTAGAATGTTTTCGGACTCGTGCACTCATCCAAGAAGTCACATGTGGGATCGTATCGAATTCGCAACATGTCGGGGTCTGCGTGATGGTGGGTCAGGGATACACAGTGTGCGAGGAAAATTTCTCGTACGCCAGGTACTGTTACATACGTTGCTGGGAGCAGCAAAAGGAAAACGAAGAAGGTACGAGTGAAAACAACAATGCCAGGGTCGTGAACTTCGAAGTGGCTAGATGTGTAATGCCAACTGACATGAAAGGGACATGAATGAAATGGAAAAGTGACCACGATGCGCATCTTTTATACAATGTAGTTTTCGATCGTCCTAAGAGCAGTACAGTTCGCTCTGAAATGTGTCGTGCATAGCTATGTCGCAAATGCCAGCAAGTGATCAAATTTAGTAGGGAACGGCATGTGCGGAACCTCCTATGAGGCACCAGCAGCGGCAAATAATTTTGCGGGAGAGAACCAAAGCCGTCTCGTCCGTGGTCGTACAGCCTGGCGACATTGCTCATGCAGTCGAGACGTCACTGACGTACTGGCCTGCGACGGGGCAACTGTTCCAGACGAAGGTTCCGAAGTGGGTGGAGAAGGCGACCGACGCCAGGACGACGTAGGGCTGGACGTGAAAAACGAATGAAATGGAAATGCATCAGTAAACGAGCCTTTTCTTCCTCGACGCTCGTCCTCGACACTACTCGGTGGACTCCGCGGTGGTGATGAAGCGCGAGGAAAGGAAAACCGCCACAGAGATGGCGACCAACGCTTCTCTTCACTCCCATTTGAAGATCGAGGG
This sequence comes from Pulveroboletus cf. rosaemariae, assembly GCA_038089275.1. NCBI lineage: Eukaryota > Fungi > Basidiomycota > Agaricomycetes > Boletales > Boletaceae > Pulveroboletus > Pulveroboletus cf. rosaemariae. The sequence continues at coordinate 8,056 of JBBPKN010000313.1, forward strand.
ATCGGAATCGGCACAGGCGAAGTAGGCGTAGGCAGCAGCCCAGTAACGCCGTTTTGCCCATGCGTTTGTTGGGAAGGTAGTGGAGGGTGTGCGGGGATAGTCCCTATATGGCCGTGTACCTCTTGTCGACATGTGTTCATCACCACACTGGGCACATGGGAATTCATAGCCTTAGTTATCATAGGTTCGCGTCGCCAAACGGCCAGATGGGCAGGCGAACTATCGTCCAGCATCTTCTTCGAAGTAACGTCTAGGTCTAGACCCACCACGCTCCCAGAAGAAGACGAAACGGTGGGCAGGTATGAGGACGAGTAATTCGTATCTGGGTAGTCCCATGACGTCGGATCGGTGTGATAGCTCCCGGGTGTCCCATAGGCACCAACATCCACACTCGATGGCATAGCAGACGATGTCCAAGGAAGGGAGATCTTGGAGAGCGAGTCGGGTGAGGGGAGGTAAAAGCAGGACGAAAAGGGAGTGGCGTCTTCAACAGCCGTATGCATGGAGGACAAGCTAGTGTGCGTATTGTTGCTGCCTGTGAAGAATATTCGACGACCGCACTCGGTGTTGATTTTGAGAGGCTTTTGCGGACCAAGCATTGGCCTCTTTCGCATTATGCTTACGCCTTCGGGAGTGGGAGGAACAGACGGAATGGAACCAGAAGCAGCAGGGGATAACGGAGAGTAGGTGGAAGGAGGTGTGCGAGGGGCCTCGTAAATCTTGAGGGGCTCCAGCACGGCCGACGATGGTGAGCGTATCGACGACTCGATCGCCCAGGTTGCGTTGCACGACGAGTACTCTTCCTCCCAGATCGGGTCTCGAATGGAATGCCTTGTGTACTCCATTTCCGAATCACTGTCCTTACTCCACCGAGAATGAAGTTCTTCATGCTGTTCAGCAGGTTCACCGGGAGTGGAAGAATCAGAATCGCTCTCGATGTCGACATCGATCTCCCATGCACAGCGTGCCATGCTTCCTTCGAAGATGACACCCTCTGCGTAAAAGTGATCGACCAGCTGTACGGCAGCCCTAACCTCCGAAAGGGTGATACGACAGCGCCAATCCACTTCAAGCATGCGGCAGAGGATGTTGTTTACTTCGGCAGATATTGGAAGGACGGTGGGAAGGAAATTGAGGGGATCCTGGAGGTATGCTTGGAAGGTGGGGTCGGATGAAGATGCCGACTTCCAAGGATTGCGGCCGGTGGCGAGATTCAAAAGTATAATGGCCAAAGACCAGATGTCGTTGAATAGGGGGGAGTAGGACCCTGTTGGTGCAAACTCGCCACCTTGACACTCTAAGTGCAGAAAAGTTAGTCATGTAAGCAAGCGGCCGAGATGAAGTGCATACCTGGGCTCATATGATAAACGCTACCAGTGCGGAATTCCTCGCTAAACCTATCTGTAGTGGCAAGACCGAAGTCGGTGATAGCAACTCGGAGTCCGCCGTCGAAGCACAACACGTTCTCCGGTTTGAGGTCCCGATGATATATCCCCAGCGAATGGCAATATTCAACGGCATCGAGAAGCTGAAGGAATATGTGTTTAATAAGGTGGTCCTGTCCAAGGTAGCGGCAATGGTGTAATATTTGGGAGAATAGATCGCCGTCGGAGGCGTAGTCCATGACGAGGTAGGTGTAGCTGTGCTCCTCCACAACCCGGTGGAGAGTGACAACGTTCGGGTGGGCTGACGCGAGGCGGTGGAGGGCTATCTCTCGCATGTGTAGTTGGCGCTGGCGGTATCCGCTGTGAACTTGGGAACTGATGAGACACTTGACGGCGTAATTGCGCGTAAGTGGGTCTACGGCTCGATATACGACACCGTAGCCGCCTACGCCAAGAACTTCGACAAGTTCCAGAGTGTCGTTGTCGATGAGCGTACCCAGGGCGGGGGGAGGGGGGGAAGTCGCAGAGGACTGCTTGGGCGCCATCCTGGGATAGCACCGCGACAACGAGAGAGGTGACGAGGACCCAAGAGGTCGGGGAGGAGGCGTCCGAGGACGAGGAATGTGCTGAGGAACAGTGGGAAACAAGAGCGAGGAGCAGGCTAAGGACGCCGGTAATTTAAGTGAGTTACGCCCCTTTGCAGCGTGGCTAGCATGAGGCGGCCAGACCCCCAGTTGGTAGCGGCTGTTCGTGATAGACGAGTGGAAGAGAACGTTTCCTGCAGGGAGGTGCGATAGTGTCATCGGTGCGGGCTACCTTTTCTATCGGCACTGAACCACAGGGAGATCAGTCATCATTTCAATATCGTTCGAATCGGACGAGTGCCCCTAAAAAGGCACGAGCTGAACGGGGTAGAGTAACTGGCCGCATCAGATGGCGCACAAAGTTCAACGTGCCAAGTAAGCCAAGCAGACCGACGCCGGAGACTTCAGTCAGCTGGGAAAAAAAAAAAACTGTTACCGCGGGGGACCGCAGAAAATGTCAGAGGAAAATGAAGAATGGAAATTCTTGGTTTTGGAGAACATTCGATCAGCGATCGGGACACTAAGCAGCCTGGACCCTGGTCACCTGGTCATGGGCGTACGAAGACAATCAGCAACCGACTCACAAATGCGCAGAAACCTGTGAAGTAACGAGGCAGCAGTTCGGGCGCGACGCCACTGCGCCAGGCGTGATGCGGACATCATGAGGCAGTACCACATGAACACACGTGACCGAGACGCGTCGCGCCGCGGTTGAGGCGGGTCGGAGCGGCGGGGTCTCAAAATGGCAACTAAGTGGGTTTAAATCCCAAGCGAGCTACAACGCGCTTCATTTTCCTTCCTCAACGTGTTGCACAGCGCCCACGCGTTTGCAGTCCCCCCCCACACCTACTCCACCCTTCCTATCCCAATGTCCGTGCGCTCGTTCACTGTCTTCCAGGACACCCCCTCCGACCTCTCCCCATCTCACCATGACAGTGATACTCACTCCCTGTCGCCCTCGGCCACGGACGCAGCTGCCACATTACTATCTACCCTTGCCGCAATCGAGAAGGAGAATCTTCACCCCGTCACGGGACGGCGAGCTGGTCCTACCGTAGGCTCCGATGCGAAGAAGAGGAAGACCGGCGTTCTCGCTACCAAAGTGCTCGTCGCTCCCTCTTCCAAAAAGCACAAGGAGCTCAAGGGGGAACAGAAGAAGACGCGAAAGCCTCTTAGTTCTACTGACAAGTCCAGGAGTTCTGGTTCAAGGAAGGGCAGCTCCAAGCCATCTCGTTCTTCTCGCAAGGCTTCTCCGTTACCATCAGTTGCCGAGGAGCAAGAGTCGCAACGCCGGCCAGCGCATCTTTCCATTTCTCAGGTTGACATCGATTCTCGATGCTACGAGCTCACTGTCTCGCCCTTGGCAGACGTCTCGGCGGCCTATGATGTGACTCCCACGGGAAGCCAAGAACCTGAAGTGCATGTAGAAAGAGTCTGTAGAGATTTTCCATCGCCATCAGCATGTACTGATATCCTCTTAGAAGTCGGTGGAACCGGTCATACGTGATTATTTTTCTTCCGTGGTTGGCAAGCCTCTTCAAACAATGAACGATCCACTATGTAACACCGACTTATCCTCTCAGGCCAGCGACTTCTCAACGCCCGAACGCGAGTGCATCTATTCTGCTTTCACTTTTTCCTCTCCGTCGCCGACTTCGGAACGCTTTAAGCAAGCTCAATCGTCCCCGACGTGTCGTGATTCCCTGGCTTCTGACCCGGAATGACCAAATCTAAAGTTATCTACTCTTCGCCCTGATGCGACAATTAACTCGTGATAATGAGCGACTTCTGCCCAAAAGGATACCATTGCATCTTTGTGTATATCACCACTTCCATCTATTCCAAGCATCTCTGCATCATCTCTACGACCGAGCATCTATCTTGTCCTGTGTCCCTTGTCTGGTTTGCTCGCTTTGCCTTTACTTGTCGTTTTGTGATCCCAACATACTCTTGTTGGCCTGGGGCTACAGCACATCCTTGTATCACCAGACAGCAGTTTAATTCATATTCTTCATCTCAACTGTCTTTTGGTAACGTCATGAATGCTAATTCTGCAGTTGATACGTTGATGCCTGTCTACTTGACTTGTTATGGGATGTAGTTGCCACTATTTGTGTTACTGCCGTGCTAGTCCATGAAGATAAGCAGTTGCTTTGTGTCTTATCCGAGGCGAGTACGGGTCCACTTGGCGACACTCCTCAACGTTCCGAACATCGGCTAACTACATAGTGTCATTACACCCAAGCCTACGTAAAGGAATTATTCGTTTTCTGATCCCTGCGGTTTCCCCCGGACAGCAGCTCATTCTGAAATATCTGTCAAGGACGCTTGGCCCATGGGTATGCTCCGCAGACTTGCCCAAACCCTTGAAATCCCTCATGACCCGAACGTCACTCTGGTCCAGCGATTAATCACCGTGAGTGCCATTTGCGCTGCGACAGCACCGTCGCCCAATCACTTCTCTTTCAATCTCGGCTCTTCAAGAATGAGGACCTGCTGCCTGTAGTCCCCGAAAACAGGACTTGGCGTGGTTACAACTATGTCGCGTTGTGCGTCTAGACGTTCCTCTTCTTCCGGTACCATTCATAGGGACTGGAAACAGCTGGGTGGCAGACATGTTCAACATTAACACGTGAGTCACGCGTACGATCCGAAAATGCAGGAGCTCTTGGCGTCGCTAACGTCCGTCCTCGAGTTGGATGATTGTATCGTCCATGATTCAGTTGGGTATGTCGTGGTGGCAAGCTTGGATCTGTGTATGGGCGGGATTTCTCGCCATAACACCATTCCTGGTCTTGAACGCGCGACCTGGCGCAGTGTTCCATGTCACATTTCCAGTTGTCATCCGCACGAGTTTCGGAGTCTTTGGAAGTTTATGGTGTGTCTTCAATCGAGGCGCAATGGCATGGTAAGGACACCTGACAGCTCCGATCCTCGTGTCCTGTGTTTTTAAATGGGATTGCAGTATATGGTATGGTGTGCAGGCAAGCATTGGGGGAACGTGTGTTTTGGTGATGCTACGAGCCATGTGGCCTAGTATAAACACCATCCGTAAGCAAAGCCATCTCTGAAGTTTCAACACATAAGCTCACATGAATACAATTCGGACGCAGCCAATTCACTTCCCGCTTCGTCCGGAACGAATACTCGGGACTTTGTGTGCTTCTTCTTGTTCTGGCTTCTCTCGCTGCCATTGATATGGTTTCCTGTGCACAAGATGTTCGTGAGAGAGGTTCTCGGCCTCTGGCTCAGTTGCTTACTTACACTTTCTGGAAAAGTCGCCACTTCTTTGTAGTGAAGATGGTGGTTACGCCTACTGCGGCGATTATATTCCTTATATGGTGTATCCTCAAAGCACATGGTATAGGACCGATCATACAGCAACCTTCCACTATCCATGGATCTAATCTCGCCTGGGCAATGGTAGTGAGCCTCACATCGTGCATCAACAACTTGGTAACGCTTCTCACGTCCGCATGTCTTGTTTGCTTCTCGATTCCCCTTCTCACTTTCGAAACAAGATAGGAACGCACCAGACTTTGCGTCTAGGGCAAGGACGCCCGCTGCGGCACTTTGGCCGCAGCTCGTTGCATTTCCCTTGGCGTCTTCTATCGTGTGTTTGATCGGTATCCTAGTTAGTTCGTCTTCTCAGACTATATATGGAGAGGCTATCTGGTCGCCTATCGATCTATTAGGCCGATTCTTGGATGGGAATCCCACTTCAGCGACGAGGTTCGGGGTCGGTCCCACACTTACTACGTTCACTGTGCAGCTGTGGCTCACCACTGGACTAGGTATGGTTCATCTCCGCTTCCTTTGTTATTGCACAGGTGAGCGACAGACATGTTCGCATCTGGTGTATAATACTCACGGAATGGATCATACATGCAGATGGGGTACGTGCGTATGCTACCGCACAATAAACGGCGACTCATGCTCTACTTCATCTCTGCTTTTTTTTTTTTTTTGCAATCGGTCGTTTGCACGTATGTATCCGCGTAGAACGAACATATCGGCAAACTCAGTTTCGGCTGGGTGCGATCTGACTGCGCTATGTCCTCCTTTCATTGTGGGTGTCGTCGCCAACTGCGGTGTTCTCAACGCCAATGCAGTATGATGGCATTTGATGACGAACACCACTTCTCGCGTTTATAGAATATCCGACGAGGTGGATACATCGCGGCCATCGTTGGCTTATGTATTTGTCCATGGAACTTGCTCAAGAGTAGCAATAATTTTACAACGTACCTGTCCGCGTACTCTGTCTTCCTAAGTTCGATTGCTGGCGTAATGGTGAGTTCATTTTCAAGGCCATCGACCGTACAATTTGTGCTCACAGCAAAATTAACGAAACTTTTGCGACATCGTCAGGTCACGGAATACTATCTGGTTCGCAAGGGGCATTACAATGTCGTTGATTTATATCGGACAGGAAAAGATAGTTGGTACTGGTATACGTACGGAGTAAATTTCCGGTGGGTGACTTGAGACACTGGCTAGCGATGCCACACGTCAATGGGATGTCTGGATGGCTGACGATGCCGTTCACAGCGCCTATGCGGCCTACATCGCTGGTATCTTGATCAACGTGGTTGGTTTTGCGGGGGCGAGTAAGTCCTTTTTTTCCCCTTCTTGGCCGCTTGCACTACTGTCCCCTGGTCAATGGTCTGCCGGAGAAGGACAGTGCACTGACGCAACTGGCCTTTCTGTGGATTCTCGTGCCATACAGCTGGTCGTACGGTACCGATTGCAGCTACACGGATATACGAGCTCGCATGCTTTTCGGGATTTGGGGTCTCGTCTGTGGTGTATTACGTGCTGAATCGACTATTCCCTGTCGTGGGTGCGGCTGCGACGTTCGAGGAGATTGACGTGTCAGGGTACAAATGGGAGCCTGTGCTTGACAGAACATAAATAAACAAATCATCTTTGGTCGCAACCACGATTTTGAAAAGAAATCCATTTCCGTACATGTTTTGATGTATGATGTCATCCACACATACATTAAATACATTAGGGGTGAGGGTTGTTTCTCCTGGTTTTTCACGATGGCATCCGGTACTCAGTCGCCCCCGCTCGAAGCAACGGGATCTCATCTTCCGATGGGTGTATCGTCCATTGAGGGTACCTGCTCTCAACCCATGAAGGACATTGAACAACGCGCAGGTGGGCGCCGCTTCCTTTAGGATACATCATGTCTAATTATTCTCTACAGAATACTTTAGTGATGCAGTACGTATAAACTCGGCACTCTGATATGCTCCCACTAGACCTCATGGCTCACTGGTACTCGCATTCGAACAGGTCAAGGAACAATATGCGCAATGCTTACCCGCTGAGAAGCCGCCCCCGGTAGAGAAAGAGATACAGAAGAAGGAAGGCCGCTGACACGTCGAGTCACAGTGACCTAGAGAGCAGCATATTCGTATTCTCCATTCCGTGATGTACAAAAAATCGACACTGCTGATCAACTTCCGTTCTATGTCGTTTGGACACCAGTCAAATACCTGGACCACCAGTCCCTGAAATTCGAGTAGCCCAAGTCACCAACCAGCTCAACGGTTTCGTCAGTGGACAAGTGACAGTCTCTGGGGCGCGCGACTGCATCCGCTGGGACGGCACTATCACAAATGATGTGGCTTATGGGCAGTTTGAGGATCTTTCCGAAAATCTCGCACATGTTATACTTGGTTAGGCGTTCACCGGCCGAATAGTGCAAGATCCGAGGTAGAGCCCTGTCCAAATCTGCATGTCGAATATAAGGAAAAAGTGAAGAGCGGGATTAAGTGCCTACCCAACAGACGGACGAGGAAAGAGGCGATGTCGAGGACATTGGTGGGGTACCTTTGCGCATAGTCGTCCATCTTGTAAGTCTTTCCGGATTGGTCTTGAACGACATCTAGAAGAATGTTGACTGCGGTATCCGAATTGTTCGGTGCTGGACCATAGCTTCGAAACTAAATCAGGTCAAAGAGAATCGTATATCTTTGAAGGTGGACTCACAGCACGGGCACCCTAAGAACGACAACCTTGGCGCCACCTACTCCTAAGACGGCATTTTCACCAGCAAACTTGGTGATACCATATTCTTGCAACGGGTTTGCCTTGCTCGCCGGTTTGTAAGGAGGGTCCCTCCCATCAAAGACATAATCTACCATTCAGGGCACTTTCTGAGTGAGAAAGTAGGGATACCCACCGGGATAACTGGCGTACCTGTGGATATGTACACGAGGCTAGCGTCATTTTCCCTGCAGACTTCGGCGAGGTGTCCAGGCACATCTTGGTTGAGCTATATGGGTGATGTTAATCACAAAACCCAAAACGCCATCGACGTGTGGGCGTACCTTAACTGCGGTCGCTGCGCCACTCTACAGAATCGGTTCATGATAAATCCCATCTTATGATAGCGGGCTCACTCCTCTGAATGCATCTGGGCGTCTTTCGGCCGCGCAGTGGATCACCCCTTGAACAAATTTGGCCCGTCAGCATCGAACCACCGCGGATGTCTGCAGATGGGTCATCGACATACAGCTGAATTCGTGTTCGGTAAACAACTTGCGGAGGGTCGAGCCTCCCTGGAAAAGTAGATCCTCAGTCAAGTCGAGCCTGACTAGCCCCCGTCTGATTTGAGAGTACGACAGTCCGACAGTGTGGACACCTGCGTGCTGGAATGCGTTGTACACGGCAGTCCCCAGGACGCCCGATGCACCTGGGTGTGATATTGAACCGTCAGATCGTCATGGAAGACGTGGATGGTTGGAACCTGTGACAAGGACGCTCTTCATCAAGTTGGATTAAGTGGAAGAGGCGCTCGATCACTTGATCGGTCACGTGAGAACCAATTACCGTGATGTTGAGTAGTGACAGAAAGGTCGACATGTCCTACGACTTAGAGCCAGTAAACGGCTCATATCTTGGGTGTCAACCCACACTGGAACTTTTTGGCATCCTTCCGATGTCGACTCTTTCAGCTTTCCAGTCCAGTCAGCCTGTTTCAGTGTTCTGACCTGCGCTCGGACGAACTAGTGCGATTTTTGCCGTTCCCAGGCACTATTTCTATAACTTTTGTCGCATACGAGAAATGCGAACGCGGATTGGGAGTGTCGGAAGTGACACTAAATTTGCTGGCCAGGCGACGTCCCACGTCGCGCAATCATCTGACCCAACTAAGGAGCTGAGGCTGCCGTCATTTTACCTTGCGCAGCACTGCCAAGTAGAGATTGAGTTCAGTATGTCTGGCAGGCGTGACGCTCGTGCTATTTTGTGTGCCGCCTTGCAAAGTTCCTTGGCTCGGGCGGCCGTATATGCCGCAATTCCCCGCACCCCGTTGTTTGTGCAACATGCTAATTGGCCAAGGCCAGTACAGTGCTGCATAGCCGGAGTTGGACTACTCGAGAGGTAAATATCCTGTTGTTCTGGCTAATTCATGTGCAAAAGGTTGTGCGGCACATCTATAGTTCGTGTTTCCTGAGGGGTTCCCGAAACTACATATTGTTGAATAAGGTATAGTCTCCATATATGACAGCTTCCGTTTTACTACACCACCTCTAGTTTTTCGCTAAATTCTCGACTTACTAGCGTAATTCGGTCCCGCATCTCCTTAATACTGTACATTATTTCTTGCAGCACCCTCAGTCGTTTCTCTGTTCCGACTGAGGTATGCACTCGTTACGTGCTATTGAATTATCCAATGACAAGTACCTAGTCCCTACATTCATTACATATCACGCATTGAAATATGGCACCCTATTCAGTCAACACCATCTACCCCTGGCTACCCCGGGCCAGATTTGCGTGCATCCAAAATGCTTCTGATCGTACCTGCCTGCCTCATTGGTGGCCCTTGGACCAGTTTGAGCAGCTCATTATTAACTTATGTCAGGGGCAGTCTTTGGCCCCAGCTGACCCTTGAACTCCTGGTTCCGAGTAGGCCATAATATCGGTCAAGGGCAGTTTTTGCCCCGAGTTGACCCTTGAGGTCCAGGTTGGGCAGCCCATAGGGTCCGCTTAGACAGCACGCGCACATTTGAGTGGTGAATGTCCCACTCTGCGTGGTAAGTTCTCACTCGATCGAAGACTTGACAACCGGCTGACCCTTTGCCGCCGCTAACAACCTGCGACCGCATCACCCATCGTTTGGGCCGCTGTGAGTGAGATCTCTGTGATCTTCAAGACCCCGTAATCACTCATAACGTAAGTCTCGCCGGTCTAGCTGGTTCCAATCGTTCCCCGAGGAGGTCCTCCAGAGTTGTTATGGTGTGTGAATTCCTGGTCATTATGTCCTTCTTACTCAGGAGCGTGAGTGGGCTCAACACCGATGACAGCACGGTTTTGCTTAGATTCTTCAAAATTCTAATGGCCCAAGTTTACTGGGCGATCCTATCACATACCCATGTGAATTACCAAATAACTTTGGATGCCAGGGTGTGGAGACACGGACCCCACGGTCATGCGTTTACTTCTGAGACCGTCAGATCAAGGTAATACATTGTACGGCAGACCTGTCAGAAGAACCTATATCAGACGAAATGCCAGGTTGTCGCACTCACAGGTGGAACCCGTCCGCTTCATTTCTTCCATCGTGCGTTCTGAGCTCATGATGACAGCTCCCAAGCCATTCCTTCTTATTCAATCCCCAGTGGCGCCTTCAAGCCACGTACAGGCTGCGAGACTTGAGAGGATGCCAGCTTCTTCCTATCCCCACACTTCCTTTTTCCGGTAGGAAAGACTCGTATATCACAGAGAGTCCACTAAATCATACCTTCTAGCTCCTTACTTTTAGATATGCAAATATATAGCCCTTCTGTCAAAGTGATAAAGGTACCTGGGCTCGGGATCCTGCAGCCTCACCCGGTGTTCTGTGACGAGGACAAGATTGAAGGAAGAGTTGTGCTCAAGCCCAGCTACTCCCATAACGGTCGTTTAACGATCTCGGTATGATTTTCTCTGCCCTCGTGACTTTTTTCTGCTGACGAAATGTCAGCTGGAAGGAGCCTTTGAATATTCATCTGTCAAGGACAATCTAGACGACGAACATTCTCATTATTCCACAGTCAGCAAACATCGGCATATATTCTTGTCCTCATCGGCCACCATTCCTATCACGTCTGGTCCTGATTCTCGATCAGCCATCCGAGGCGCCCTAAGCATTCGTAAGCGATCTAGTACATCAAGCTTGAAAAGCGCGGCGTGCCGTTCTTGCGAATTTAGCTTCGAGCCTCTCTGTGGCTCTCGCTCCGATGGGGGGATACCCCCGACGTTCTCTTCCAAGGCGCCACCGGGGGATCTGCGGAGACAGTCACCTGCGGAGGAACTCAAAGTCACATATCACATCAAAGCAGTCTGGGAAGCACATGACCGATCCCAACCCAGGGCCATGTAAGTCGGCAGTAGCGCGCAGAACAAGCCACAATCAAGCATTTTCTCCCAGATTAGAAGCTCCTGTATTATTCCAACCAGACAGTGATTTCCAGTCCTTTGATGGATCTGCAATGGAACCAAAATCTTGGCTGGAAATTTCTTTGATTCCAGAACGCCCTGTTCCGTTCAACTGTGTGGTGAGTAGACATGTGGCTCGTTTTTTAAGGACGAAACTAATGGTGCCCATCAAAGATTATAACTCCTCGCCCTCAGTCATTTTCTCGCTGCAGTTCTGTCCCATATTTTGTCGTGTTCGTAACGAACAGTAGGTCACCGTGCTTAATCAAGGAGATTGCTGCGGATGCGACGATAGCCGTATCCCTTATCCGCAAAATTACAATAACCCCACGACCCACCTCGCAATTACCGACCCTTCCAGATATACTCCTTCCTAGTGACGAGTCGGACAATCCAACATCCCCATTCACACCTCGCTCTATGCTGCTCAGACGATCAGTCAGGAGACGCACTCAGTCCTACACTCAGCTTGAGTCCTTTTCCGCAAACAAACCGCTCCCTGAGCTCCCACAAGAGGCCTTCTCTCAATCGCGGACGTTGGAGACACAGCTTTCGATAGGTTTTTTTAAGCGTCCTCGAGCGAACGATGCCTCGCAGAATCTCCCCGATGGACTCTCCAAGGGGAAGGTGCAACTGTCTAAGGACATGTTGCCTAGTGTGGACTGGCCCGGGATGAGCGTCAAGGTAAGAGCTGTTACCATGCACGGTGATAGAGTGTCTCTTACCTCTTTTTCCCTAGTATTATCTCGATGTTTCGGTTTTGGTCGGGCAAGACGGCGTAAGGGCGTGTGTTCCTATCAGGGTTTATTAGCCCTCTCCACTCCCTTTTCCTTCCAGGAGGGTTCTGGAAACCATTCCCGCTGAATTCAAACAGCACTTTTTTCTTATATATTTATCTAATATTAGTTGACCCGAGTTCATATCTTAGACTCTTGTGCATCATTATCTCGATTGCTTATTGAGCACTATAAAGCATCTCTGTATCACTGAATGTACTTCTGCATATTTGAGCGTTTATCATATCTATTTTGACCTGACAACACTGCATTGGAAGACGGCGCAGTGCAGTCCAACTTTGGGCGACACACGACCCGAAATCGAAGTATGAGTCGGACCTGTCCACCTGCCACTGGTAGTGAATACTCCCATGATCACTGCACCGATTCAACCGACCAATCGACGATCCCTTCGAGGGACAGATTACCGTAGGAACCAGGCGTCAGGAGTGAGAGTAGGTATAGGGTCGCCCCATGCTACTCCCCAGTTTTTCGCTTCCTTTGAATAAGTGCTTCCTGCATGACGTACGAAGTTATGTTACATCCACCAACCAGACGTCCTGCAATATACGCGTAGGGGGACAACTTAGCCGGAAGTGATAGTAACTCCGTACTTTTCTGTAGCGTGTACTTGCCAGAGTAGAAAAAGTCTCATGCTGACAGAACTGGTAAAACCCTCAATTTTGTGCACGCATGATGAGCAGGGTAATCTTCACACGTGACTGCGGCGTGTTCCGACCTGACAGTTGTTGACAGACGCGCGTTGCACCGGCTGGGGAACTTACTTGCAAAAGCAGCCAGTTAACTACACGCACCTCCATGAAGGATGTGGATGGTGTCCATCACCGAGATCTAGGGGGATTCAGAACCCAGAACAGTGGATTCATAGTGGTGAGTGACTGTTGGGGAGCACCGGGCTTCGCATGGAATAAATCGAGATGGTTTTGAACCACACTCACTTGTATTTGACTGCCGATCGAACTGCGCCAACAGCCGGAAAGAGGTTGTGCGACCTAGAAGGTCCACGGTAGCACGAGGGCGCCGTCCTTTGTCCCGCATGCCCAACAATGTCCAATCCATTGTTTCAGGACCACCTCCTGGGATTACGTGGGTTTCCAACACTGTCATGTGCCTCATCAAACACCATGTCAACGCATCGCGTCGGCCGCCGATCAGCTATGGACGGTTAGCGAGCTGTCATACTCACCCAGGATTCAACGAACCATGTGTATGTCAAGTACATGCCGTATGCTTTGTCTTTATGTGTGCTACAATGCATGTGTGTTCGAGTATAACGTGACCGACTGCATAGATAATGGAGCCGGTGCGTTTTCAGTGCAAGTGGCCATACGCGCACAAATAAAAGAGTGCTGAGATGAAGTGGGAGAGAAAGGGGATCGACGAAGCAAATGGATGGGGTCGAGTAGTGCAGTAAGTCTCCATTTTCGATGCCCACCAAACTCACATTTTTCAATTTCGTGAACCGCTGGACATTTGGAAATCTCATCACCTCGGTGGTCCTCTAAATACCCTATCGCGACAATCGTCGTTTGACAAAGCTCGTGACAACTAAACTAATTTGGACTGTGAAAGCCCACATGATAGGCGGAAGCGACTACCTCCACTTCTGCATGCGGTTTGCTGCCTGGGTGTTGTCAGACCCCGGCGAACCTGAACTCTTGAACGGGTCCCCATCGAAAACGTGCGTCCCGGCTTCACCCCGAACATAGGATCTTGCATTCAAGTTGGCCAGAAGGGTGTTACAATACACCAAGAAAAGTGGAATGCCAAACACCCTGTAAAGCAAGATCAACCGGAAGACTTGCACCTATTGCATTTTAGATCAGTTATTATCATGGAAATGTGTGTTGGTAGTGAATGGCACGCACAAAGACGGCAATCTAGAGTGCCAACGTCACTGTCCAGATATCCATATTACCGCAAATATGGTGAGACGCTGCAACATGCCCGACGTACTTTGGACCAAAATCCGTTACCAGATATACTTCCGAGTCGGGACCATAATGCACAATTGTGTGTACTTACCTTCCGATTGGAGTCGCGGCTCGTTTGTGGAGAAGAATGTCTGAAACACGACAATCATAACATCTACTCCAGCATAGACAGAGAGCCACACGGTAACCAGGTCCTGTCCACCAGACAGTGAGACCTTCGGTTCTGAATATGAAACGGATCCCTACCGCAACATCATTGTCACTGATCTCAATAGCAGAAATTGCTAGGACAACCTACATCACAGGGATTAAGCAGGATCAAGATTTCTTGGATGTGTAGAGTTTTACCCATATGAATGGTACAACGATTTTCTTTCCGCTGACTGAGCGGATGCAAGCAAATAAGAAAACGACTTGGGAATCGAGGCGTACAGGCGTAGAATCGATGGATGAAGAAGTCTTGTGTGGGCACTGCAACCAGGGTCTGGATGATGTCAGCACTCGTTCCAGGCTCAGAAAATATATTGCACCATCATGAGTTCCTGTAACCAAGACTTGTTGGTAGACCTTCCAAAGAAGTGGTGAATGGAACTTACGGCAATGTCTCCAGGGAAATAGTCGAGGAGTGAAGTCTCAGGGACGTTGTTAACCGAAGAAATACAATACGTTACCATGAACTGCTACCTGCAAAGAAAAGCATATGATCATGCTGGGCTCTTCGTCACTTGACTCACAAAGCACTTTGTTCGCAAACAATCGCTTAGATAGCTGACACGGAGGCACGATAAAGCGACGGAGGAGCACGAGATATATGGAACTTGGTGGACATAGTATAATAATCCACTCGAGTCAAGAGCACTCTGTTTCATCACTGCAGTACACTCCAGAATGAATGGCACTCACGTTGGCACCCACGCGACACCGTAAAATGTGATCGTCATGATGACAGAGAAGTACAGCGAACCGGATATCGGTCCAAACAGCGCGATAGGTGAGTTAGTGGACATGGCATGTATCGGTTCGATTTGGTCCAGCTGGTAGTAACGAGAAACGACGTCGAAAGTGAGGACAAAACCCGTAGAGTTCATATGTGGCCAAGGCAGTTGACCGATACTCCGCAATGACTGGGAGTCATGACAGTGTTCGCTTCAAATGGCATGGGATTCGAAGGAGCTGATCATCCGACATCATGGGCAATCCATCAAATTATGATGGGTCCCAGCGCATGACACACCAAACATCAAGACACTTGACGAGAAACAGTAGTGCGGCGAAAAAGTTATCATTGCCTCGTATTGGACACACAGCAACTTAATCTGCGCGCAGTCATCTATCGTCAAGTCGAATATCAGTTCTACGTCAACACGTTTCGATTGTCCGTAATGCATAATGTCCCGCATGCACGTCCTGTTGTCAGGGTCTGAAGAGCGACGGCACAACGAGATGAACAGTAAACATTCACACTCGCATTGACACCATCGCTCTAGTGACTACTGACCCTCAACTTGGCATTCAAGCATACGATCAAACTCCTTATCCAGCTATCCATCGCCCTCTCCTAGAACGACCACAACAACGCGTACAAGTTATTGAACGGCGATGTTAGTCAGTCTATGGCCGGGTTCCCGTTCTAACGTGACTCCAAACAAGATTAACGTCGTCGTCAGGCTCTTGATGTTCGAAGACATTGTTTCCAGTTCCCGTTGATGACAGGCATCCCGTCGGTCTCACAGGTGGACCGACTTGCGGATGACGCCACTTCCCAAGAGTACAAGGAGCCTTCACGTCAATCGCGAGTTCGAAATTTTGAGGATAACACGCAAGACGAGCACTGGCATGCATCACCCGCATGTCGGGTTACAAGTACCACACAGACCGTCGATGTTCTCTGCTATCCGGGTTCTTGAAATAAAATATCTGTCATACCGTTCATACACGCCGACTGTCTCTCTTTGCGCCACTGCAACCGTACATTAAATGAGATCCGACACACGGTATCAGACTCGCGCACGTACATACCGTACACCCAAATCCGATCTGCCTTTTTACATTGCCCTTCTCTATGGTAGCCTCACCCATGGCGCTGTCGCTGATGCCGCTTCAAAAGATGATGGCCCGCCGATATCTTGCGGGAGAACATGGTGACCAGCCTTGAGAATATTAGCCATCTCCGAGTCCAGGGAGGGTATGTGCCACAAATGTCAGTTCTCTAAAGTACGTATCCCGCCACGCACGGGGCCCATGAAGAGTCATGCACTCGGTGATCTAAATGATGTTGTCGTAGCGGGTGTGGAGAAACGGAATAGGTGTGGATGTTGATTACCACATTCGGCAGGCAGCGGCGTTTCGCGCCGCTTCTACGAGTCGGACTGGATTCACCTCGAGTTCATCGAGTTTCACAGACCCTCGCAAGTCATCCTTTGTGCCTTCGATACTAGCACCTAAACGAGCCGCTATCCGCGTCTCGATTCAACCAAACGGTAGGGAACATACTACACACGAAGACCGACGCGATGGAATCCGCTGTTGAACACCCAACAACCACCTGGGAAGCAATGCCAGACGGAAACGTGTTCTATCGACGCTTACAGCTCTACTCTATACCAGGGAAAATCCCCAGCTTGAACGACTTCGTCATCGCTGGATGCCGAAACGGTGGACCCATCGGTACGTACGCAGCGCTGTTATGCAAGCGACAGTCGTACGACCTGCGCACTCGCGTTGACATCGCCCCGTTCCTGCTGTCATATAGCACTCATGCATGATACATCAAAGATAATCGCGATCGGTCGCACCGGCCCTACTTTCTCAAGGTCTCAAATTCAAGTGTTTTCTTCCGCGGGAGAAGGGTTGCTGTTACTCAATGTAGGTATTCCGCTGTTCCTATACCCTGAGCAACGATAGTTGACGAGCTAGTGGACAGTGGGATCAGGGGAGAATCATCCGGTTTGGATGGACGACCGACGAACGGTTGACGGTGCTTAACGAAGAGGGTGTTTATCGATTATACGACCTCCAAGGCGAATATCAACAACACTCGCTTGGTTCAGAGGCTGCAGAAATAGGCATAATAGACGCCCGAATCCATGAGAATGGATTAGTGGCTTTGACAGGCTCATTAACGCTCCTGGAGGTCAAGGACTGGGGAGGCAGCAAGCCACTCACGTTGGCGAATCCTGGTGTGTGTGCGGTGACGTGTCTGTGTGGGTTTGATGCGAGAGTGCTGATACGACCGAATGAGTAGGATTGTCTGAGCCACCGCATGCATGGGCTGTCATTCCACCCGATCAGAATATCTCGCGACATGTCGAGGTATTGCTATCGGTGGAGACGACGATTCTGGTCGTCGATAACCTGGAGAGCATGGACCAACGTGTAGCGCGTGGACCGTTCTCAAAGGTGTCTCCCTCGCCCAATGGCAAGTTGTTGGCGCTCTTGAACTATAGCGGTCTTTTATGGGTTGTCTCGACCGACTTTCAACGCAGCCTCGCGGAGTTTGATTCTCAGAAGGCTGGGGCGGATGGCCCAGTTCACCAAGTCGAATGGTGCGGGAACGATGCTATTCTTGTCACGTGGAACAGTCTGGTACTCTTGGTTGGGCCATCTGGCGACAGTCTGCGGTACGTGATCGTGTGGATTGACATTCTCGTGAAGAAACCATGCAACGTCGTAGGTATTCCTACTCTGGGGCAACGTTTGCGGTCACAGAGCTCGACGGCGTGCGCGTCATTGGCCAGGAGGTCACCGATTTCATACAGAAAGTGCCTGGTATGGATGAGCGTTCAAATGGACGAGGCGCCAACGGAGCTAATGCCATCGCTAGCATCATCGATGTCGGTCTTCCGACCTGGTTCGACCTCCCCGTCTGCGATACTGTTTGACGCATGGGAGAGCTTTTCTCGGCGTTCGTCCAAGGCAGACGAGAGCATCCGAAGCATTCGTCCCGAACTTGCGGCAGCTGTCAACGAATGCATCGATGCTGCAGGTCACGAATGGGAACCATACTGGCAACGTCGGCTTCTCAGTGTCAGTCCCCCTAGTGACCTTGGAGTTTTCCTCTCTCTGACGCGCAGTGAAATGTCAAGGCAGCCAAGTTTGGTTGGGGATTCTTGGATCTCTTCAACCCTGGCGATTTCGTTGCGATGGGGCAGGCTCTGAAGGTTTTGAACTCGGTCAGGTATTACGAGATAGGAATACCGTTGACTTATTTCCAGTAAGCAAGAAAGGAGCCTCATTTTTTGCTATCTCGCTGATGGGTCGTACGTATGAAGATATCAATATGTGTCTCCAATGCACCTCATCACCCGACTGACATCGAGGAACCTACACCTCCTCGCTCTTCGAATTTCGTCGTACCTCTCACTCAAGGCGGACGTCGTGTTGAAGCACTGGGCCAGTGCCAAGATTGCTCGCCCCAAATCTTCAGCTACGGATATCGAGGATGCAGAACTGTGTCAGATGATCGTCGACAAGTTTGAGAAGTTGGGAGATGGCGCAGTGAGCTACGCCGACATTGCGCGGCGTGCATGGGAAGTCGGTAGGGTGGGTCTAGCGACCAAGGTATGTACATGCTTTCATCACATTCGCCCCCTCTGTTATCTTGCCAATGCCGAACTTGCCCCAAGCTTCTCGACCATGAGACACGAGCTTCGGATCAGGTACCGCTCTTGTTGACGATGAAGGAAGACAAGTTGGCGCTGTTGAAGGCAGTAGACAGTGGAGACACCGAACTCGGTGAGAGTCTGTTTGTGTCGTCTGTGGCGAGTGGATTTCCTGAGCATTTTAGTGTATCATGTTCTGTTGCACTTGCATAAGCGGCTCCCGCTCGGCTCCTTCTTCCGTTTAATCGAGGACGGGGGAGAACATCTCGTACCCGCTAGCAGGCTTCTCCAGGTGTATGCTCGGGAACAAAATAGGGAAATGCTACGCGATTTCTACTACAGTGACGACAGGAGAGTGGAAAGCGCAGTGCTAGCGCTGGACGAAGCAGGTCAGATGACGGTGCGTAGCTACGGCACTCGTTGAACCTTGGTCATGTTCGTAATCGCGCAAGGTATAGGATCAAGCAACCACCATCACTTCTGTCAGAGCAGCGGAAAAGTTCTTTTCCGAGGACAAGGATCGTGGCTTTGAAACCAAGGTACTTTTTCCCCCAAGGTCTGCGGAGATACGTAGAGAGCGCTCATTTTTCGGAATGCAGATGATGGACGAAAGTGCACGATTGCTTGCGATGCAACAACAGCTCGAAAAGGACTCAGATGGCAAGGTCAAGTTCTTTAAACAGAGCGTCTCTGAGACGATACGTACTTGTATTATGAACGGGATGAACAAGAAAGCAGACAAGGTCAAGAGTGAGTTCAAGGTTCCTGACAAACGGTGAGTGATTCCTTCGCGGTATTGGACGTCGTTCAGATTGGGATATCAACCTCAATTCCATCTCTCTCTCTTTTTCGTCAACACAGGTTTTGGTATATCAAACTGCATGCGTTGACAGCTCTTAGGAACTTTGACGGTCTTGATACGTTTGCGCGATCGAGACGGAGTCCGATTGGATATGAGCCGTTCGTTCGACACCTTGTCACGGCTGGCCATCTCAAAGAGGCTGCGCGCTACGTCATCCGATGCGATGCTCCCAAGCGGGTGGAGTTGTATGTACTCTGCGAGGACTGGCGTGCGGCTGGGAGAGAATGCAAGGAGCGAGGAGACAAGAAAGGACTGGAGTATGTCCCTCGACTGTGTGATAGCCAGTCGTTACTAATGGCTTTTGTTTAAACAGAACGTTGAAGAAACAGTGTCCAAACTCGTTGATCGCACGAGAACTAGATGCCCTAAGTGCCTCAATGAAGTGAGGGTAACGTCATGACGCGTTTGCACCCCTCCGTTTCTTGCATCCCCTCCGGTTTATGATGACCAGGTTTGAAGTGATAAAAAGGTTGCGCATTTGCCTCTAGTTTATCAGGCCCATCCAATTCGATAGTATATATACTCTACATCATCGTTTGCGCAGCTCCTCTCAGACCTCCTATCTTCATACGCTTCACAAAAAATGGATTCTTTCGAGAGAATGGTAAGCTCTCGGTGTGACCCTCCCGAGTCATGATCTTTGGAACCAAACGCCTTTTCAACTGTACTGGACTCGAGCATATGCGTTGACCGGAGGGGGATGACAAGGTGAAAGATGGGATCCTCGTTTGAGCCATCGGGATATGAGAGTAGGGACGTGAGGCAATCGCGTATCCAAATGGCATGCTGGGCTTCGTAGACAATATCTGCACCGAGGACGATATCGAACGGGGTCGACAAGACGTCGGGTATGAGTTGCATCTCAGTCGTCGATGCAAAAGAGGACCAGTCGAGAGGATGACTGAGCACGACGATCGCTGCATGGGGGTGAAGGTCGGGGGCATTTTCGTTGAGGGTGGTAGTTGGGAAATTGGTGGCGACATTCGACTGGAGGTTGGTTAGTACGGCGGGGTAAAAGTCCGTGAGGACAACGATAGCTAAAGGGTGATTCAGATTTGGGTCTGGGTTCTTGCAGGGAGGCAACAACGCCTCCAAGAGTTTTGCCACTGTCAAACCGACCAACCCAGTGCCTGCACCAAGCTCGAGGATGCGAAGAGTACGTCCGCTAACACGGCCACTCAGTGGTAGATAGTTGCCATTGGCCATGTCGAGACCGCCATGTGTCGCAGGCGAACACCACCGTGCGTCGGTGACGCACTCTAAACCAAACCGACCGGGACGTTCTGCGATCATCTCCGCGAGTACACACGCCGCTCCCCATGTCTGTGCCCCAACGCTCGCGTAGTCACGATTGTCCAGGGGGACATCCGTCAGATCGACATGGACCGTCCGAGTGATGACAGGTTCGTCAGAACGGATACCATTGACCATGGACAATAACGAGGGGGATTCGAAAGAGAATCGGCGCTGAAGTTTGGGTGCAGCAGCGATGCCTGCACAGGTCGCGAGAAGGGAGGCTGCTTGTTGAATGAGGGTGTCGGTGTCGACAGGGAGATCGGGATCGGTCGACAAAGGGGGGGACTGGATGCCAGTGTCAGTATGGATGGGACTGGGAGAGGGTATCAGCAATAGAGACTGTTCTTGCCGAGCGTTGAGATCGGCGATGAGTACTGTGAGCCAGCGAATTGCATAGGCGCACTCGAATGTGTCAAGCCAAACCTGGTGGACATTGTCGCCTTCGTCATCAGGTGAGTTTCTCTCGTACAGTTTTCCTCGTCGTCTGCGAGAGCCGCGCACTTGGGGTCGATAGAGCGAGTGGAGGTATTGGAGAGAGTCGAAGAGCTGTGTGGACGTGAAGGTGGCGATCTTGGCGATGGGCGGAAGGCGCAGCGTCGGTGGTTGGATCATCTTTCGCTCTTCGGTCATGGAGGTCACGATGAACTTGTCGGGCCAACCATCCACATCGTCCTTTGGTACCCCTCATGCATCCCAATCCCAGTCTTCTACAGTATCCGCCTTCTCCAGTCTTGCCTCGATTCCGGGACCATCATCCAGTTTCCATTCGGCCTCATCGTCCTTTCCGAATCTGTCTCAGGAGACGACGGGCGCTACTACTACCACTGGTTCGACCCTCGTGGACCCAAATTCGCCAGAGTTGTTCAAGCAGAACATACAGATTGCCATGGAGCAGGTCGCTCGGGTGAACGCGCTCGCACGGAGCGCGCTGAACGGCATGTATGTTCTAACCCCTTGTCCAATTCGCGCACACGTCCGCATACTCTCTTCCTGACGCTCGTTATCTGCAATTTGAGCAGACAAAACGCCTACCAGGCAGACGTCAACCCAGCGCAAACACAAGGTCAGCATCGTGCTCTCTCTCACCCCCCTCCTAACGACATCGTACTCACACAAACATTTCCCTTCAGCGGACTTGACGGCGCTCGACCAAGCGATGGACGGCCTAGCCAATGTGCTCAGACAGTCTGGCGTCGGCGCTTACCCGTTCCCTGCGCCCGAGGACAGTGCACGGAACGCGTCGAGTCCGCCGATCGAGCAGCAGCTCATCTCGGACACGACCCGCGGCGTTCACCAGTTGTATGAAGTGTTCAAACGGATGCAAGAGAGCAGCTCGGTGGTTGCCAATATCTTGGCCGCTCCAGACAGCCTGGGACGACCAAAGGTGCAGTGATCGCCAAGGTGAGTATATGGCGCCCAGGGTTGGTAGCCATCTCTATGGACATTTTCGTTCCAAGCATGCGATCGAGGTTCGGGAACTGCTAGTGTCGATAATTTTTTGCCTCGTACCGGGGAGATAAGCAGGGCGCTCTCGTCTCTGGCTCGGAACAACGCCTGCCAGAACTCAATGTGCTTTGCTACACGACTCTGATGTGTGGATGTATTCGGATGAAATGCAATACACTTTTGTCCGTACACCGAGACCCCATTTCAACGGGTATTAGCACGCACTGGTAACACCCGGGACTAGTTCAAGCTTGCTGGGTCGAATTGACATATATGGTGCCAGAGACACACAGAACCTGTGAGAACGATCAGCGACCTCTGACCATCGTGGTGACATGCAAGGACTTGACCTCGGAGGGGTAAAGGTTCGTGCAGGCTTGGTTCACGTTCGGGTTATTCTGGAAGAGAGTTTTCTGCGGAATCTTGAACGCATCCGTAATGCAAATACAGGTGTCCCCAGGCTGCACAACATAGGTGGTATTGCAATCTTGGTGGGTGAGACCCAGACAGATGACCTATGCAGGAATCGGAGTCAGTCCTGACATGCAATGAGTCATGGAGAGGGATGTCTCACCTCGCCAACCTGGAGGTTGTCACAACCCGGATCGATGATCCCGGTGTTCACAGTTGCGAGCTGGTAACTATGGGTGATTTAAAGCATGCGGTGAGTCACCGACGGTAGTGGTGTCGACAGTTCGTAGACTCACGTGGAGACATTGTGCTTGGCAGATATGCCGTTGCAAGTGTCGCCAGAAACGATAGTGGCATTGCGATCACACTTGGCTGGAAGAGCAGCTTGTGTACCACGAGATGAGGAACAACAAGACTAGGAGCACCACGCTGAGGCAACCACTCACCGTGGACGATCGCAGCAGGGAACGCAAGGAAGACGAGGAGACCAAGCATGTCGACACGAAAGGCGAGCCTGTGAAGAGAACGGGGAATGAAGACGACCGTCCTTTCCTCTGTGGCTTTAATACCTTGAGGGAAGGGTTTCACGTCTTCCATCTTACAGTTATTTCTGCGATGGTGGTTATGAAACTTGTACGAAGCTGAAACTCGGCAAGTGTCATTGCAACGCTACTCACGGTTGTCGCGCAACGCAGAACAGCACCGGAGCGCCTGCATAGAATGCATGGAGGAGGAGAGTGCGCTGCTAGAGATCATCCGAAAGATGAGTAGGCAAGCAAAGCAGCAGTGTGACAGTGACACGTCACACTTGCATCTGTCACAAAGGGCCAGTTTCTACAGGCGTGATGGAGCGCGTCGATATGGAGTCCTACAACTACGTGCCATGAAGTATCCCAAAGTTGCGGGTGAGTAGACACGTCCACCACATCGTGGACCTCATTGACGACGAGTTCCAGGTTACGAGCTCATCCAACAAGTCGGCGGGGGTGCCTTCTCCAGGTAAAGATCGCGCCCCTTTGCCTCTTCCGTGGCTCACACGATCATACACATTCCAGCGTGTTTCGAGCCGTGCATATTGACCACCATCGGGTGGCAGCATGCAAACTCATCTACATCACCGATGAAACGACCGACAAGGAACGTAAAACCGTAGATAAGGAAATGAAAATCCACGCCGCGTTGAAACATCGCAACGTCCTCGAATTCATCAGTGCCGTCATCGTCGAGCCCAAGTATAAGCACCACTATGTACCAGGCATCTACATGCTCCTTGAATTCGCCGCTGGAGGCGACCTGTTTGACAAGATCGGTGGGTGATGTCAAGCCCGCCGTCGTACCACCGTGTTCAAGCCCGCGACAGCCCCAGATGTTGGTACGGGCGAGGATGTGGCGCATCTGTACTTCAAACAATTGATAGAGGGAATGGCATGTCCCCTCGTTCCTGTCTCCGATCGCGTCGCTCGCTCAACATGGTGCAGGAGTTTATTCATGGCCAGGGCGTATGTCACAGAGATCTCAAGCCCGAAAACTTACTCTTAGATGCTGCTGGAACGCTCAAGATATCCGACTTTGGTCTTTCTGCGGTCTACAAACAAAAGGATACCGGAAAGACGCGTCTTTTGAGCGAGCGTTGTGGCAGCCTACCCTACATTGCGCCAGAGGTGAGTGGCCATGTTGTTTTCTTTGACAACACCGCTCATCGGAAATAACAGCTGAACTATGGAGCACCCTATCAAGCAGAGCCTATAGATATATGGGGCATGGGCGTCATTCTGTTCACGCTTCTTGCTGGGAGTACGTGACATGCATCGGCTGTTGGGGTGGTTCTGACCCTTTATCTCTAGATACTCCTTGGGATCAGCCAACCGATCGCAGCCCGGACTTTTGCAAATATCTTTCTGGAGATATATTTAATGTTGAACCCTGGTCCAAGTTTAGCGCCAACGCTCTCTGTACGTTGACCCTCCCCTTTCTATGACACCGACCAGACTTTTTGTAAAGCTCTGATCTGCGGTATGCTCGCCCTGGAGCCCGAAAAGCGCATGACTATTCCTGAAATCCAAGGGCACCCTTGGTGTACAAGGTGTGTAGCAATGCGACAGGGATGCATTGCGTTCATCCTCGATAGACCGAGCCAGCTTGCCACACAAGGCCCACGTGCACTGGCCGAACAACTCACCCAATCCTTGCGCGACAACGGTGATCTCACATACGCTGACCTTGGCCTTTCAGGCGCTAGGTGGGCGTCGTTTCTGATAGACCTCGGTTGACCTGAAAGCTTGCTAATTCTTCCAAAGTCCAAAAGACGCCGACGCCGACGACACCATATCTACCGCCCGATCCCAATTCACACAATCTCTCCTCTTGTTCGTAAGTCCCTACTCCATCCCTTTTTTCTTGATCTCTCTTCCTCATGCACAACCGCATACGAAAAAATCACCCAGTCGCAAACTCAAAATGGCCGACGCTACACTCCACACCTGACCCGTTTCTACACCTCAATCGGACCAGGCATCCTCATTGACCTCGTCAAAGAAAGCCTAGACGCACTCGAGGTCAAATACAAGGACGCCTCCCTCATCCCAGGATCAAAAGCAGTCCATCGCCTTAGAGTGGGCGGGTATGACAAGCGCAAGATCATGTTCAAGGGGTGGATCGAGCTCGAGGCGTTTAGTCGGATGCAGCACGTGTCGGGGGCGTTTTGCGTGATGCAGCGGGACGTGGTACGTTTTCGTGTTCTGTTGTCGTTTGTTTTTACTGCCAGGGTTTTATGATCAAGATTTCTGAATTTCCTTTCTTTTCGCCTTGAGTAGGGGAATCCGATCTCTTGGAGGCAGCTTTGGAAGTCGTTGATTCTTTCGCCGGCGGTGTCCCCTCACGTCCTGCGAAAATGAAGTGTTGGCGATGGTGGTGTACAAGTACATGACCGAACCAAGCTGTGATGAGGATTATTAGTGATACTCTCGACAAGACAGTTGCACGTCGAACAACGCGGTTCGAGATTTCGGTTGACGAGGGTGCAAATGAAAGCAATCGCTCTGAAACCAACCACAGACACGCCATAATCCATAATTCTAATTGGATGCTCGTGAATTACAACGACACCAGAATTACATGATACATTGAAACGTAGATGATAAAAAGACGCCAAGCCAGGTACAAAACAAAACAGGATCCATCACACTTCTTGGCTGGCATCCTCCTTCTTTCCCTTGCTGTGACGGATATCAGGCATACATGCAATCGAGTAGACCAGGTCAACACACCTTGCTTTGCTAGGTAGGAGCTCCGGGTTGATGAAGGGGACGACACCACCCTGGGATATGACCACATCACCGAGGAGTTTGTTCAGTCTGTCATAGATGTTGAGCGAAACTCATAAATAGACCCGAGAACTCACTCCTCGTCATTTCGAATGGCGAGCTGAAGGTGGCGAGGGACAATACGTTGTTTCTGTACGATATTGAGTGTCATAATGGAACATCGATATCCCTGCCATGCATACCTTGTTATCACGGGCAGCATTTCCAGCAAGCTCAAGAATCTCAGCAGCAAGGTACTCCAAGACCGCAGCAAGATACACTAACAATATGTATAAACCAGACGGATGAACTACAGAACTAGGTTCATACCTGGAGCACCGGCACCCACACGTTGTGCGTAGTTACCCTTTTTCAGCAGACGATGTACACGACCGACTGGGAATTGAAGGCCGGCCTTGGCAGAACGGGATTGCGCCTTGCCCTCAGCACCGGCCTTTCCACCAGACTTTCCGGCTTTTCCTGTTGATCCCACGGGATTAGGAATCGCTCAGAGAGGCCCACCGCATGACCTGCGCACCTTTTCCAGACTAAAAGATGCCTATGTGAGACGTATGTTTATCGTAGCAAAGAAAAGTCTGGACGAACCATGTTCAAATTGTACAAAGATACAAAAGCAAGTGGTAAAGCGTGGGTGGTGGTGGTAAGAGGTCAAGAGAGGTCGATCAACAAAGTGCGCGCGTTTCGCGTCATATATATAATGGTCACGTGACATATACCGTACCAGTGTATTTCCTAATTTGGAAGTGGCACTCTCCTGATATGTCCGTGCACCGTCCAGTCAAACTATCGCGTCCATCCACGAGAGTCCAGCAGAAAGCCTTGGTACTGCCAACAATCTTCAAATGTCTGAAAATGTAATGTTCCCTTTCGATGCCCGATCCACAGGCCTGTCTCTGCGTTTCCGCAGTATGCAGCCCCTTTCGTTTACGACCTACCTTTTATGCCAAGCGAGGAGAACACGACCGTTGATGTGGAAAAAAAAGGGTTGGATCATATCTTTGATTAACAATAGTATGAGATATTCTAACCCCATACTGGACGGTCGTGCGAGACAGTCATACGGACCTTGGGCCAAGGCGGTCCCGAGTGCGCCGGGTAAAAATGAGAATTGATCATGCGTAGCACCAATTCATGGGTGCTCGGATCTGGAACCAAAGGTGGAGGCAAATGTAATAAATTACCGAACCAGTAAGAAAACAGAATCTTGTACAATCTTGGTGCGTATCCTCTCTTCTGCTATGAAGGATACCAAACGTGCATGTGGTCGAGTGAACCAAGCGAAAGCGATTTGTTCTTCTGGGCAAAAGCCCTGCAAATTATCCGCCCTCTTCCAACTAGACCGTGTCCGGCTGAGGTACTTACCTGCCCATCGTAGCGGAGGAGCATTGCGTATGAATGACACGTGACACGTTCAAGCTTATTACCCATTTTGGTGATGATATCTTTGATCCTGAAATGACCCGTTCGGTCAGGCTGTTGCTCAGGTATGGCACGCCATTCGCTCGGTGGAGCTCCTTGTCGTCAAGCAGTATCGACAAAGAGGCGGTTAATAGTGATACCCCTCTACCGTTGTTGCAGCGGCCATTGGGCGTCAAGGACCGGCCAGTAGCGCATAACAAGACGTGGGACGATACACGGAAGGAGCTGATGGACCCAGAAACTCGTCTTCAGCAGCGACAGCACCTGTAAGTCGCTTGTCGCACGGTTCTTACTCATGTTCACCCCTCCCAGAATAAATGAAGTCGGCAAAGGCTACTTTACAGATTTAAACGCTACCCGGAGGCACGGAGGCAAGACATGGACAGCACCCAATGTCATGGTCAGGGAGGATGTGAGTGACGTACTGCACCTTGCCTGTGTCCTGCTGAGAAGTTTTCGTAGAAAGCATTATATTTTCCAAACATGTCCGGTTCTCGATTAGACACCCGGGCTCAGACACATACAACCGATATTGGTCACGGTCGCGTGTCCGTAATTGCCATGCTATCTACCAGGATGTCAGAGGTGCACACTGGTATTTTATAACTACGATGTGATGACTGACAAAGACCAGGTGCACGTCAATGGATTCGTCTCACCGACGAATATGCGATATCTGTCAAACCCGCTATACCGATATGTCCAGATCAACCTGCAGGAAAACCTTTTCAAGTCGTGGCTTGTATCTTTGTTCCTGTCTTCCATTGCGAAGGCAGTGCCCAAGGAGTTGCACTCCACATATCTGGTGTCCAATCAAAACGTAGAATTCGTGCGCGAGCCTCTGGGCATGACGAACAAACATGTCGGGTATGTATATCTGGTGGACGAGAATCTCAAGGTTCGATGGGCCGGATGTGCGGATGCTAAAGCAGAGGAAACAGATGCACTGGAGACTTGCACGGGTGTTCTACTGAGCAGACTCGAGAAGGCTACACCAGCTTAGCTACATCCATACTTGTTTGTCCGTGTTGGCTACCTGTCTCCAACAAAATACGCCCCACCCTTCTCATTTACAGACAACCAGGCTGATGTCTTCCCCTACGCAACAGCTGCCCCCAGGTTGGGCTACAGAATGGTACAGTCCCACGTACTGATTCATCCGTATCCTACTTATGAAAAATTTGCAGGGATCCAGACCACCAGCGATATCTCTTCATCGGTCAGCTTTCTTTCGCTCTGTTTGCACCGAATCCTAATCTTTTGCAGAGACGGCAACCGGAAGGTCTCAGTGGGAACCCCCCACTTTGATCCCAACTGCGCCAATAGATGCGCATGGGCCCTCTGTCTCCCCTCCTCCGATCCATTCGCACTCCAAGCGTCGCCAGTACGCGGCCGGCCAAACACAAGCTTACTACAGCGCGGGTGACACACTCTCCGAGCCCGCCTACGGTGCTGTCGGGATCCAGCAGCAGCAGCAGCCAGCGCCTAGTACCCAGCTCTTCACCCCTGGGCTAGCAGCCGAGCAGGGTTACGCTGGACAACAGCAACAACCACAATATTCGCAAGAACCACAATACATCAATGCCTCCGGATTCGGACATGAGCCCGTTTACTACCCCCCAACGGCACCCGTTAACCAGCTAGCGGATCAATTTGGTCAGATGGGCGTGGGGCAGAAACCACTGCAGCTCTACACGACAAATCTGCTGACGTCTCCACCCGACCCCCGCGAGTTGAGTCGTCCGCTTCCGGAGATTCGGTTGCCGCCCAATTCGTGCATCACTACGTCCCCATATGCGAATGCCGACCACAGCTACCAGCGGTGTACCTTGAACACCATCCCCACAACATCTTCTCTCCTCAGCAAGTCGAAGATACCGCTTGCGCTCGTGATCACTCCTTACCGCACAGTGAAAGAGGGTGATCAGCCTGTACCACTTGTCTCGGACACAGTGATCGCGCGCTGCAGACGCTGCAGGACATACATTAATCCATACGTTCAGTTTATTGACGGTGGAAACCGGTACGTTCCTTGCGTTCTCACCTTTCAAGGTTTGGTTCCATTTGTTCCATTTATCAAGTTGGCGGTGCTGTATGTGCAACATGTCGAATGAGGTACCTCAGCTCTTTGATTGGGATCAAGCTCGGAACCAGCCCGCTGACCGATGGTCCCGTGATGAGTTGAATCATGCTACTGTGGAGTTTGTTGCTCCGACAGAGTACATGGTTCGGCCACCTCAGCCAGCAGTCTACGTCTTCCTCATTGATGTTAGTCATGCTGCCGTCCAGTCAGGTAAGGAATCACGCATTTCGTGAATTGAACTCCTTGACGTAATTTGTGTTCAGGTATGGTCGCTACCGCGACGCGTACGATCTTGGAAAACCTGGATCGTATACCTAACGAGGACGATCGCACCAAGGTGGCGTTGGTTGCATTTGACACGTCGTTGTATTTCTTCTCTGTGCCTGTGAGTCTTTGACGAGCGTGTCGATCACATGTCTCATTTTAATCCTATCCCAGCCTGGCACCACTGATTCCTCTATGCTGGTCGTTTCTGATGTCGAGGACGTCTTTTTACCCAAACCTACTGATCTCCTCGTCAACTTATCAGAAGCAAAGGCGTCCCTGGAATCTCTCCTTGGAAGAATCAATGACATGTTCCAGGATAATCACACCGTTGGTAGTGCTCTCGGTCCTGCCCTCCAAGCAGGTTTCAAGCTGATGGTATATATATCTACTCCCTCGGGTTTTTGTTCATCTGATGGCATTGTAGTCTCCGATCGGCGGAAAAATCGTAGTACTATCTGCTTCCCTACCTAGCATTGGTGCTGGTGCTCTCAAAAACCGAGAAGATCCCAAGATTCTTGGTACTTCGAAGGTGTGATTTGTGGGTCCATCGAGCGTCGGGAATTCTCATCCCTGGCAAGGAATCCACATTACTTCAAGCAGCTTCACCATTCTACAAGACGTTTGCTATTGAATGTTCGCGTGCGCAAGTTTCCGTGGATATGTTCCTCTTCAGCTCAGCATATCAAGATGTCGCTAGTCTTGGTATGAGCTTCTACCACGAAACGAACCATCTTTAAACCTACCTATGTTGCAGCATGTCTTCCTCATTATACCTCTGGCCAGACATTCTTTTATCCTGCATTCAATGCGTCACGCACTGAGGATGCCATCAAGTTTGCGCATGAATTCGGTGAAGTGCTTGCGATGCCGATCATGCTTGAGGCTGTCATGCGTGTCCGTGCTTCAAAGGGTAAACCAAATTCATGTTCATTCCCCGGCGTAATTCATCTCTTTGATTCTAGGTTTACGGATGGCATCGTTCCATGGAAACTTTTTTGTCAGATCCACGGATCTTCTCGCGATGCCAGCTGTGCCCACCGATCAATCGTATGCCATTGAAGTCCAGATTGAAGACACTATTACCGCTCCGTTTGTTGTTCTCCAGACTGCCGTTCTTCATACGACGTGTTATGGCGAGCGACGTATTCGTGTCATCACGCTCGCACTCCCGACGACAAGCAGTCTTTCGGAAGTGTTTGCTTCCGCAGATCAAGTGGCTATCGTGACGCTGTTGGCAAACAAGGCAGTTGAGCGATCTCTCACGCACAAGTTGGAAGACAGCAGAGATGCGATCATGCAACGCATGGTGGACATACTCTCATCATACAAGAGTAGCATGACGGCTGCTGGTGCAGGTGCCAGTGCACAGCTGGCCATTTCCGACAACCTGAAGATGCTCCCTGTGTTGGTCCTTGGACTTTTGAAGAATGTAGCAATTCCGTTGGTTTTGTACGATTGTAATCGTGACGCTGATACGTGATGCTGGTGTTTGGTCAGGTCGGTATCCGTCAAAGCGCGCAGATTCCTCCCGATCTTAGAGCATATGCTCAAGCACTGCTTACTTCGTTGCCGTCGCAAACTCTCGTTCCTTACATCCATCCCACATTTTATTCATTGCATAACATGTCTCCTGAGGTGCGTTCGTGTCACGCCCCCCAACTTCTACTGACTTGTCTTATAGGTGGGTACTGTTGGGGAGAGCGGTATCATCATGCCAACACCCCTACCCTTGACCTCGGAACGCTTGGAACGACATGGTCTTTTCCTCATAGAGGATGGCCAGACGATCTTCCTGTGGGTCGGCCGGGATGCGGTGCCGCAGCTCGTGTTGGACGTGTTTGGTCTCCCTAATTACGAAGTCTTGCGTGGTGGCAAGGTGAGTGTCATGCCACCTTCGCAGGCTTATTCGACCATCAGGTCACGTTTACTCACCCATCCACACAATTTACTTCTTTTGTAGATGACGCTCCCGATCCTGGACAATCCGTTCTCGCAACGCGTCAATGCCATCATCCAAAAAACGCGTGAGCTGCGCAGAGGGGTGTACTACCCCCATCTGTACGTTGTTAAAGAGGACGGCGAGCCTCCATTACGACTGTGGGCGCTCAGCTGTCTCGTTCAAGATCGTGCGGACGTGTTGCCGAGTTATCAGCAGTTTATCAACCAACTTAAGGACAAGGTCAATGGAGCCAATAACTACTGAGGGGCATTGAGACGAGACGAGACGTAGAGTAGGATTATTTGGCGTAGAGACGGAAGGGAGTTGGTAATTGGTGTCGTCCTCTGACATTTCTTTTCCTTCATTTGTTTATTTTTCGGCTTTAACAGCAAGAAGGCGTCACGTCAGATCATTCTCGACGAGTGAACGTTTAAAGGTTGAATAATCGGCGTTTGTCCAGGATTGAGCATGGCACTAGTCTTTGTAAAGCTCTTTGACACAGCAACATCGATGCCACGTTCACAGCGCATCCTCGTGGTGTCGTTGAGCAAACGGTGTGGTGAGTTCCACCTAGAGCAGGAGGTCTGGGGTGACGAGTTGTCCGGTGGCGATGTAACTGAGTATGACGATTTGCACTAGTGAGGAAACCTGTCGCAACCAAAGAGCTGTGGCAGGATACAACGAATGTGAACGTCGTAAACAGTCTTTCGTGGCCTAACGCCATCACGGAGACACTTGCATGGTCAGCGAAGATCTATCATTACACCCTGAGTGGATCGTCACTTGCGGTTTTCCGTCAATCTAATGGACTAGGAGCTTCGTACTGCAACTCTTGTGTTGGCGTGAGACGATTGCTTGAGGGGACAGATGGGTTAGCGGCAACCAGCTGCCAAGTCACACTACAGGAGGTTTTCATGCCGGTATGAGCTGGACAAAGTCCGAGTGTGCCCTGCTAGGGAGACAGCTTGGCATCCGTCTTCACGACCTGGCTGGGACGAGCTTTGGCACATAGCCGGGTTGTCTCCTACACCGAACCCGCCTGAAAAGCAAATGTCCCAACATTCCTGCTGTTCCATTCGGAGACACCCGAGCTACTTCTCCTCGGTTTGAACAACTGAGTTCACCCCACTTTGGAAGGTCGAGGCTTGTTCCGTTGAGTGCAGTCCCAACTTTCGGACCCGAACAGTCCCTTCGATGACGTGCTCTCGTTCGTCGATGTCGCACAACTCTGGAAAGGTATAACCACTTGCGGTCAACTGCTTCGTGTACTAACTACACTCTAATTTTAACGTGATCGCGGTGCGTTTCTCCTTCGTTTTCCTTTCTGATTTGGTCGCGTTCGTGCTTTGCCTACCCGAGCCCAGTGAGGGTATGTGCTGCTGCGCGCATGTCTACTTGGCAGGTGACATGGTTTCACCGATGTCGCTTTAACACGCAGTGCAGGATGTCCTGTCAACCTCAGTGGCGTTGCAAACCCTGGTACTGTGTGTGGTCTACTCTTCGTTCTTGTGCGGCACCTCGCCTTCTTTGGGGGAGGGGACAGTCCTTACGTTCGGCTTACCCAACACCAAGACCTGTTCGCATTTCTGGCATGACGCGTGATTCATGTGGGGTGTCGACGCCAAGCGAACAAGAAAGCTCACGTCAGGCCACCTCTCCCCTATTGGCTCCTATTTTTTTATAGCTCTTACGTTTGTGTCGTCCACTGTGGGTGTCTTTGCTTGCTGTGAGTGAATTCATCAAGCCACCGAAAATTCCCTTCACCCCACGTGCGCCAAGCTGTACTTTTGCGGTGTCATGGGACTAGAACTGCATTATCATGGCACGCTACCCTTTGTTCAACATACGTAACACTCGGAGGAGTACAGATGGATAGCAAGGTTTTTCCCGTCATGTGGGCAGGTTCCCTCTCGTTTCGGATTAGCATATGTGGTCACCTTTCTTATCTTATCATTACAACCAGATGCATATTGCCTCAGCTTCTGATTTTTTCGTAAAGACTGGAACACATGATAAATATCATCGATTAGTCACAGGTAAGCATGTCAAAAATCAGAATGGGGGACTGATCGGAAAACCAGACGATTTCCCGTAGAGAGTATAGCTGCCAGTATCTTTTCACAAGAACATCGAGACGTGTTTAAAAACGTATAAATGCCGTAGGATCCTGTCTCTCCATCTCAAGCTCTTGTTGTATCGACCAGTCGCAGTTCCCTTATTCATGCCATGGTCTCCATGCTTGTTCTTTTGAGCAATCTCTTGTTCGCTTCTGTGGCTCTGGCCGCTCCTTCCTCTCGATTGAAGGATCGCCTTGCTCACCGTCACGAGAGTCGCCAGTCTCAACCACTCAACCGCGTCGAGGCACTCTCCAACGCTGTCTCCAACGTGGAATATAGCTCCAACTGGGCTGGTGCTCTCTGGGATGAGGGAGACGTCCGTATTATCTCTATGGTCCATTGTCGCACACAACCATGTTATTTTACCAACAGGGGACTTTCACCACCGTCACTGGTACATTCACCGTCCCCAACCTTTCGGGCAACGGTAGTGCCTCTGCTTGGGTTGGTATCGACGGTGACACCTGCGGAAATGCTATCCTTCAGACTGGTGTCGACTTCACGATCAGTAACGGTGACGTTTCGTACAGTGGTAAGGACGTCCAACTCCCCGGTCCAAACCGTTTTTCATATTTGTTCATGAACAGCTTGGTACGAGTGGTACCCCGACTACGCCTATGATTTCTCTGGCATCAGCATCAGCACTGGTGACGTTATCCAGGCTAACGTCACTGCTGATTCTACGACTTCTGGACTTGCGGTCCTTGAGAACTTGACCACTGGTCAAACCGTTCAGGAATATATCACTTCTTCTTATGCCCTTTGCGAGCAGAATGCTGAGTGGATCGTCGAAGACTTCGATGAGAACGGTCAGCCCGTTGTCCTCGCAGACTTTGGCACCGTGACTTTCAGCAGTGCCACTGCCTCCGGCCCTAGTGGCACTGTCTACACCCCTTCTGGTGCCACCATCATCGACATTAAGCAGAACGGTCAAATTCTGACGTCCGTCTCCACCAGCGGAAATACGGTTACCATCTCGTACGCCTGAACAGGCGGCGACCGGCAGGGGTCATTCCAAGTAGGAAATCCGATGGGCCTTGTTCATTAGATCAGTTAGTATTCGTTATACTTTTTCCTTTTCTTTTCCTTTTTTTCCCTCTCGAGAGTGTATCTTGGTAAGGTGATAGGGTGCAACATCTGCGACACGAGCTCACGAGACGGTGATCCATGTACTAGATACTAGGTGTCGACTCGATTAGTTGACCAGATCAATAAGTTATTTCGGATTCATATCCACACATGTCCGGCGTCAAGCTGTTGCCTCCGATGAAGAAATGCATTAGGCTTTCAGGCAGACTGAAAAAGGCACAGGGATTGGGTGGCTGATTTATCAGCTGTTATCATGGCCCCCCACATTCGAAACGTAAATAAATGTTATCGATCTTTTTCAGCCCCATAGACCGATCAATTCACCAGGAAATCCACTCCGTCGAGGCATGCAGACCACTGGTATCTCCCAAGAAAGCGGTACCAATCCACGACACCCAACAACCCGATCCAGTGACGATCATGTTCAGATCGGCGACAACATCGAATTGGGTGAGCTTGTGCGCAAGGCCTCTGCTGGCAATGACAACACAACGAAGCCAGCCCCCCACACTATGCACCCGATCACGGGGGGCACAAGTCAGACTATGGTTCAAACCAGGGCACAGAAACTCCGTGCACGGATCCAATTTGCGACCCTCTGCTGGACGCTATACCTCGCAGGTTGGAACGACGGGACGACAGGACCGTTGTTGCCGCGAATTCAGAAAGTCTACAACGTGGGTGCCCTCGTGATCTTGCATGGAGCATGCTCATCCCGCGACGTTAATCGTGGTGTGTGTTGACGTGAACATGTCGACAGGTCAACTTTGCAGTGGTATCACTGATTTTCGTGTTTGCTTGCGTTGTGGGTGTCATCTCAACTTTTAGCTGATGTTAGAATAACGTCTCTTGTCTCGGATGCCGATAACAATGGGAAGGGATTTCTGACAGGCGCGTTCTCGAATGTGATGCTGAACGATCGATATGGTTTCGGAAAGGTCGTTTCATGTGCTCTCTGATGGCAGTGTTGGGTTACTAACGCGCAGGATTTGAGCGTAGGTCATCGTTCTAGGTACGTCGTCTATGCTCGGGTCCCTCTCTTCTGCCAGGAAGCGAAAGGCGATGACGGGATTTGCCGCGTTCGCTGGACAGGATCTATACTCCAGGTGATTGGATATAGCATCGACGCTGCTGCTTTACCCTTTCCAGCGCTCGCGCTCGGGTATGCCATCAACGGCATCGGTATGGCGTTGCAGGTCCGTTGGTTGTGTTGGGCAGTCTCTTCTGCGTTTGACTCCCTTCAAGGACGCTCAGGCGAACGGCTTCGTAGTTAGCCTAAGGGACAGAGCAGAAGCCAAGATGGGGATTTTGCACGCAGTATGTTGATGCGTTCGTTCTTACCCTCGTCATGGACGGCTGAACGAAGGTAGGCTTATGGTATGCGATGTCGTGCATTGTCTCCAACCGGGGTACTCATGTATCGAATGTCAAAGGCGCGGGGGCACTTTCGTCCCCGCTCGTTGCCACGCAGATTGCTCAACTCTCATGCTGGTCTTTCCATTATCTCGTGTCGCTGGGTGTCGCATTGATAAACACCATCCTCCTGGTTGTCGTTTTTCGCCTAAAAAGCCAGGATGGTGTGTTCTATAACTCGCTTGCTCCTCAGCGCTTACGCTGCTGGAAGAATGCTTAGCTCAGATCGGGCAACCCACAGGAGAGCAGAGTGAGAGTGAAAATAGAAATAGTCACTTGAAACAAATACTTGCGTTGAAGGATGTCCATCTCCTTGCGGTGTTCATCCTTGTTTATGTAGGTGTCGAGGTTACCCTTGGAGGTATGCCTGTAGTTTAATGTCCTGTCCCCGATTCATGACAACCTTCAGGTTGGATTGTAACATATATTATCGACGTCCGGGGTGGTGGTCCATCGTCTGGGTATACGTCATCCGGATTTTTTGGAGGTTCGTCGCACCAAGCAGGAGTCTGACTCCACTGCACTGGGTTGTCGATAAACAGGTCTAGCGACGGGTCGTGTTGCTCTCCTGTGGCTGAATCGAAAAGTATGTCTTTTGTACACCTTCTCCTTTACCTTGCTATACCTCACCTTTTCAGGTGGGAGAACGGAAGGTTCTGTTCATTTACGGTCTTCTTGCGATTGTGTTGGAGTTGGTCATCTGGTTTGTACCATCGCTGATTGGCGGCGCCGTATCTGTTTCAATTATTGGTGTCCTGCTGGGACCGATGTATCCAATCACGATGAACCACGCTGGACGCGTGTTGCCGGCTTGGTTGTTGACTGGTGACGTCCCTTACCGAATTTCCACATAATAACCAGGCACTCACATGGGGAGTATGGTAGGATCGATAGGATGGATTGCCGGTTTTGGCCAAGCGGGGTCGGCGTTGTTACCCTTCATGACCGGTGCAATTGCATCCAGATCGGGTATCAGCGCCTTGCAACCTTTGTGAGTGTGATAGTTTCCGTTGGCTAGGCCACTCTTACGTGTCGTGTAAAGGCTGGTGGCAATGATGATATTCATGATGGTTCTCTGGGCTCTCGTCCCCGGCAAGGGTTCGCGGCGTACGGATTGATGACCCGGTGTGACCACTGTGCGGACTTGATCGAAGACATAGTTCAACCGTGTACACTAGTAACGCGGTGTGAAATGTTTTGTATACCTGGCTTGTTCTATCGTGGACACTCTGGAGAAGCCCGAAGCACATCATGCCAGTCCGGCGGCCGATGAACCCTGTGTGTCAAGGTGGGTACGGCTTGATGTCCACATACATACGTGGGTCGTCCGGCATTATGCTGCACCTCTCGTTTCCCTTCCCTCTTGCCAAGTTAAATAATACCATAAGCGTATTCGACGAGTGTTGGCACGATGAGAATATTCCCTTTCTATCAGAATCGCGGTTGACCAACCCTGCATGTGGGTATGGTACATATGTAAAGCAACAGAGATCTTATTTGGCTTAGTTGGTACTTGTTTAGCTTATTTAGCTTATTTCAGTGCAAATCACACGTCTGGTCATCCAAGAAACATCCAAGTGTCGATCTCATGGGTGGGTGCCAATGAGGATTGTGATCCCAAATTTTACTTTGTCCAAGTCACTTGAGACAAATAAGCAAGATGAGCAACAATAAGCGCAAACTTTGACCTTGTCATTTTACAGACGTAAACTGACCTCTCTTGGGTCTCAGTTGGGTGCGAGACACGTTGAAGCCAAAACCGACCTGAGAACGACCGTCTTGATGGGTTTCTCTAAGAGATGCGTGCGGCGGTACATTCCTTCCATTCGATCATCCTTGGCCATGTCTACAATATTATTTCTGTGCCTTTCGGCAGATAGAGCGATGTGCAGAGCTCGCACTTCCTTTCGACGTGGAAAACAGAAAGATAGGAGGCTACAGGTTTGTTGCCAGGTCATCGCGCGTACTCGTCCATGAATTCGATCAAGCTCACACGACGAGTACTAAAAGACCCGTGCAGAGCCATATAGTACATCATAGCATCCACACCCCTCGCCACCGTCACCCACCGCCGGACACATCCAAATGCTTCAATGTCGGTATCAACACCGTATATTCCGCCCGATCCTCCTTCCTCGTCGACACCTGCGACCCATGAATTCGAAGCGTCTCGAGCGGACACTTTGACCGCGCCAAAAAATCCCTCAGCTCGTTCCGTCGCCACGCACTCGGAACGATATCCAGATCTCGAATGTTGAGGTGTCTCAAATTGGGCAAGTTGAGCGCGTTGAGGAGACACCCAACCCCGTACGCCACAACGATGTCGAGCGAGCGGAGAAGGGAATGCGTGAGCGTGAGTGGGATGGTGTTCGTCGCCGTCGTTGCCACGTCAGGGCGCGAGATAAAGACGGGTGCAAAGACAAAGTCTTCTAGGAGTGGACACAGCGCAAGGAGGACCAACACGATCGGACGGCCGTCCTTTTCGTGATTACTCGGCACCCGACGAGATGTAATACGGAGCTGCGTGAGATGCGTCCAGCCAGGGTCAAACCCACCCAGCACGTCCACGCTAAATGTGACCGAATATAGTGTGAGACTACGCAACTTTGGTTCTGGTTGGGCAATCGCAATATTTTGTGCCGTGCGGAGGTCACCTTCGAGCGTGAGGTTCTCGAGCATTGGGACGTCCTTGAGCAACAGATCCGGCGCGGTTGTTTCGTCAAACATGACATAGAGCCGTGCGGACCGGCTGGTATATGGCTGCAACAGCTCTGTCACTTCGTACTGCCACACCAGGTTCTGAGGCGGCCGACGTGTGTCAACGGCAAGTGAGAGCGGACAACCCATGGCGCGTGAGAGCCAACGGTGGTAAAAAAACCAACCCCGCTGCTGCACCTGATGACTCGGTCGGACTAACAGCGAACACCACAACCTCGGCGTCCCCAACGCAACCTTTCGCCATCTCCTACAAATGCTCAACAACAACAAGGGTGCGGTGCACATGTCCGGCTCGATGTGCGCTTCTGGGGGCAAGCACCGCACGAAGATCTCTCCCAGGATTTCTGCGGGTAGACGCCGGACGCAAGAAATGAGTCCCAAGTGGACCTCCATTGAGGCGGCAATCTGGTTGCGCTTGCCGAGGAGTTGTTGGTGCACGTTGCGAACCCGCTTCATGATCGATTCAACGGTGGCGAGTTCGGTGGTGACGTCGCGGAGCTGGGCTTGGCGTTGACGTACGATTTCGTTGACGGCATGGATATCTTGACCTAATGCGGCATGGTTGGTGTCGCTGTACTTTGAGTAGGGCGTATCAAGACTTGGAAGCTGTGTAGGGTCAACAAAAAAGTTTCCGAAATATCGCCCGTGTCGGTTGAAGGAATTAGAAGAGGCATATCAGCGTGCGGATCGACAAGACATGGAAAACAAAGGGGGAAAAGGACTGACATTAGTATGCGGGTCGGGGAGCTGGAGCCGGTATCGAAAGCACAGAGCGGTGGCAACGGAAAAACAAAAACAAAAGGGTCGTAGGTTAGACTCGGACAACACAGTCGACCAACACACGGTCAGCTTACCAGCTCCTGCAGAAGCTCGTCGACCGACATAGTTGGATGCCGACGCACAAGGCCCGCAACACGATGATAGGTCTGCATGGCGGAAATCTGTGAGAGGAAGAGAGAGAGAAAGGAAAGGAAAGGAAAAAACTGCAGCTGCTCAAGGACATCAGGCTCC
>JBBPKN010000314.1:0-48046 GCA_038089275.1 Pulveroboletus cf. rosaemariae
CCCTCGTCCAGCCCCGCCCTTGCCGCCCCCAACCCTTGGGCTGACGTCCAGGGCCATCCCCCACCAGCGCCCGACCAGAACATCCCCGGCCGTTCGTCCCCCAGCACACACGACCCCCCCCACCAGCCATCTCCTCCCGGCCCCCCAGGTCCGCAGTCACCTGCCGCTCCCCCCGCATTCCCCTCTTTTGCCGCCATCGCCCGCTCCTTCTCCATCCCAAGCGTCGTACGGCCTCGCACGCGCCCGCTATCGATGGACTCTGCCAAGCCGATACCTACCCCATCCCCAACCACGGTCGAATCCTTTGATATACAGCAGCAGCCCACCCCCCAAGTCAGCGTTTCCTCTCCTCTCTCTAAATTACACCCACTCCAACCTGACGTCACCCCATCCTCTCACTCTGCACCCACCACCCGGTCCGCAACACCCCCGTCTGCAATCGATAGCATCGCATCCCACAAGGATAACAGCCCACAGTTTGACTTTCAAACATTCCTTGACCAGATGAAGTCTCGCGGCGCAGAACCCGTTGCAAAGTACCTCAGATCGCAAGTCTTCTCCCTCTCCCTCACACCGCTTACCGACGTTGCGCTCTAGGTTTCTCAGCAATTTCGCAAAGAGAACGTTCACCGTCAGCGATCAAATCAAAGTTATCAGCGATTTCTTGAATGTACGAACATGCGACTACGATTCCGCTTGATCCAGCTCAATCGTGCCCATTTCCTCAGTTCATCACCGCAAAGATGAGAGAATCCGACGTTTGGCGAAATGCCTCCGAAGCCGAATTCGAGAATGCCATGGAAGGCATGGAGAAAC
This sequence comes from Pulveroboletus cf. rosaemariae, assembly GCA_038089275.1. NCBI lineage: Eukaryota > Fungi > Basidiomycota > Agaricomycetes > Boletales > Boletaceae > Pulveroboletus > Pulveroboletus cf. rosaemariae. The sequence continues at coordinate 817 of JBBPKN010000314.1, forward strand.
TCGTCATGAATAAGCTCTACGACTTGTTCGTCGCCTTACACGCTCCCCCTGACAGTTCTCATCCATTCCCTCTGGCAGCACCTTCACTCCTTCCCTCCTATTGCTGACCCCTCCACGCCCCGTAACTGCGGACGATCTCGAACGAGACCGAATCATGGCACAGAGAATCAGCTTGTTCCATTGGATCAAACCCTCTCATCTCGACATCCCTGAGCTAGAGAGCAAAGAACCGGGTATCCCGGGGTTTCTCGAATTCGCCCAACAAGGTCCTTTATTTTGACCGTCTTTTTTTCATTCATTTGACCGTTTCGCGCAAAGAACTATGTAGAGTCAACCACTACAAGGCACCGAGAGACAAATTGATCTGCATCCTCAATTGTTGCAAGGTCATATTCGGTTGGTCCTCTGTCATATCACATCACTGCACCTACGCATAGCTCACGATCAGTTTGATCCCAAGGTCTTCTCCGCCACTTACGAAAAGACGAAGGAGCGGACTCGTTTGTCCCCGTCCTTATCTTCGTGGTTCTCAAAGCAAACCCAGATCACCTTCTTTCAAACGTGGAGTAGGCTTACTGTCTCGTCCTACCCCTGCGGGGCTGGTTAACAGGTGTACTGCCATAGGTTCATAAACCGCTTCCGGAATCCTGCAAAGTTGCAAAGTGAGGCAGGCTATTATCTGTCAAGTCTTGTGAGTAGGAATAATTTAGGCGATCCTCGAGCCCATTTACAAGCTAGATTCGATACAGATGGGAGCCGTTCAATTCATCGAGACGATGGACCATACATCGGTTTCAAATATCACCCAACAGGAATTTGAGCGGTGGGCTATCTCGCATACGATTTTCCTTTGCCACGCTCACACTGCTTTTCATAGACACGTCGAACTAGCTATCCAATCCCTCCCTCCCTCCTTACCTCCTTCACCAACGTCGTCGACGTCCTCGTTTGCCCCTTCCGTCAGATCTCCCCTCCACTCTCCGCATGCAGGGGAAGAGTCGGCCCAACCACTGACCTTGCCTGTTCCCTCCCAGACACAGAGTATAGGCGAGGATGCCCGCCGACTGCTTCAAAAGACTGGGGATGTAGTCTCAAAACCGCTTGGTGCCATTAGCCGCATCTTTAGCGACGCTCTCGATGAGAAAATGTCCTATCTCCCAGGTCCATTCGCACCATTTGAACTTGCAAGAGAACGAGCACAGGAAGGGTCAGACAACCAAACCGAACTACACTGGGCACACCCTGACCAGATCGCTCAATTTAGACTCGGTGGTGGTAACACGGCTAAGAACAGACAGGAGGCTTCAAAGACGCCCATCCAGACGACGTACAAACCCCGCGTTCGCCGGCCTTCACCGTCGCCTAGTGGCACGTCCCTTGTAGCAGAGGACACGTCTGGGACGTTGAGCTCGCCACCCGTTCCAAAGGTTATTACCGGCGCTGTCCAGGCACCAGGGGCTTTCCCAAGTTCGCTCCCACACCATTTGCAGCCACCCTCCCAGGCCCAACACATTTCTCGGACGCCAACGCCATCTCTTGACTTGTCCGCCGTACAAGCCGAGATTGACAGGGCACACGCACACGCCAGTGCCACCTCTCGCAGTACTCTTTCCCAAATATTCCCAAGCGTGGATGCCGAGGTACGCGATTGGGTACTCGAAGCGAATGGTGGGGACCTAGGGAAGAGCATCGAAGCGTTGTTGGAGATGAGCGGAGGCTCATGATCACCACCGAGCCTGAGGATGAACCGGCGCCGATAGTCACACGCAGGTCAGAGAGCAAGATGATGATCCGAAGTATGAGCACATCGCACGTTCAATCCTTTTTCAGCTGTTAAGATGCTACTTGTCATATCACAATCTCAGTTTAATCCATCATGGTCGCGAGTCGGCGCTTTCTCCCCCTCTGGTCCATCACGGCTGCACACTGACCGGGAAATCCGGTTTGGGGCACAGATAGCGGCCCAGGAACTCTCGTTCTCTTTCACGCCATCAACACTACCATGGGCCATTGTGATGTCCCCGTGTTCAGGGAGACGTGTATTTTGCCAGACAAGATTTTTCTCCGTGCCAAGTAACATGCTCATCAGAACAAGTGTGGGGCAAACGTGAGCGTCGACGACGACCGCCCGACATGAGAGCGAGGATATCTGGGCAGGGTAAACGGTACAGTGTCCCTTTCCGGTCTTGTCTACGCAAGATGTCCACGGCGGAATGTAAGCCCACGATAGCTTGAACGACTCCCAGACTCGATATGATTATTATTATTATTATCATTTCATTCTCCAGAGGTAACCCCTGATGTCATTGCTGGTGAGTGCTGTACACTGAGAGACTGTCAAAGTGGGCCTATCTCCTCCGGTCTTTTCCCCTTCGCACCTTGTCTTCGGAACCGATCACCTGGGAAATTGGATGGCCATGATCATGACCCACTTCCAACACAGACGACGGCCCGCCCCCGCTCTGCCCCAGTGCCGTTTAGACAGGGAACACACCCGGGCTGAAGGCTTTACGAAACAGGCGTCCAGCCAGGCAGTGTTGAACGCTGGTGTGAACGAGTCTGACGTCAACGGGCGGAAACCGATGTGCAAGGTGGACTCACGTACGATTCCCTGGTCGTCGTTTCGGTGTCTGTTCGCACTTCTCGAACGAACGAGCCACGAAATGTCAAGGTATGAACGAATGGACACTTCCCTCGCTTCCCCCTTCCCTCCCTAATTCCGTCCTTGCTGTGACGGTGCAGTTGTACGACATGGAACCAGACCTACGCATAACAGACGCACAGCACTTGCTCGTTCTGACGATCTTCTTCATGGCGTACGGCATCTGAGGCGAAGGAGTTGTTATCTGTACCCCTGGCTGTTCCCGAGAGCAGCATACCATCCTTGGTATTGCGGCGATCGTCTCTAGTGCATTCGGTGGTCTACTGCAGTCAGGGATTCCCACTCTGCCCACTAGCGGATGCATGCGTCTCAAAAGGCTGCGACCACCAGTGTGAATGGCATCGGTTGCAAACCCGACTGGGTCTGGATACTTGATCCTCGGAGGTCCCCCGCAACGGTCTTCCTGGAAGCGCTCACGTTCCGAGCCACCTTCGAGCGTACGGTCATCGCAGCGACTCCGAGGGGACAGGTGCGGTATCGCTGGCGGGCAAGATAGGTCCGACGGATTGGAAAGATGATATCCTGTCTCGAACGCAGAAGGGGATTAGACGCTGAACCAAAGTGGTATGGTGGTCGTGTATTCCGGAAGCGACGTGCCCTCCTTGTCGAAACACATGCAGCGAAAAGACGTTGACTGAACCATCTTCAGTGTGGCGCTGTCGTACGTTGTGGCACGTTTCCCTTACGGGCGCGCGTCGTTCGTACTCCATCATCACCCTGCGCAGTGGGATCCTTGCGTGCGTACAGGCATGCTGTATCGACCGACAGACGACGGACGCAGAGAGCCGCGTGGGTACGTTGAGCGTTCGCGACGTCCTCCTCGGGCGTATTGGGCGTACTTGATTGACGATACGCCACGTAGCGCATGGCTCGCGAATAGCCACAGAGGGTCCCACAAACGCAGCGAGATCCCCCTCCCGATGGTCAGTTCCGCGTACGTCACAGATCAGAGGTGAACTCGAGAGCGCTGGCAGGGTGCACGTTTCGACCCTTGAACATACAGAGTACAATGAGTTCTGGCACCTGCCGTGGCATCCAGTTCATTGTTCCACCGCAGGGCTTTTAGTTCAAGGCGGAGCACGAGCGATGAGACCGAGGGGGAGAGATAAGGTGTCGAGGGGTGATCGGGGTGAGTGGACAATTGGGGAGCGTGGAAGCGACCGAGATGGGAAGGAGACCGGTGGAGTGGGTATTGGGCGCTCCCACTCACGAGAACGATTGAATGCATGCGCTGATACTCTCCCAGTACGTGTGGTGACCAGGTACACGAGCTTGTCGATTGAGCATTGTCACCACGGGCTCACCTCGATGCATCGACTGTCTTTTGGTGTGGTGCTCGACTCTGAGCCCAGGGGGGGGGATCAGCTAGTGAGAGCGGGGGCGACTGCGAGCTCGGTGTCCGCTTAACACCGCACCTGCCCTAAACTTGCTACGAGATGCCCGTCCATATTTATAAGGGGCAGCCGTGACGACACTCCGGCCCCAAAGTCCACTTTTCCTTTTCGAACCATTACCCTCTTCCCCTCCTTCCCCCTCCCACACACACACACACACCTCCATCCTTCCTCTCCTTGTTTTACTAGCAAAAGAGAAAAAAAAAATGGGTCGTCCGCTCTATTCAAGCGTATTCAGGACCACTCCCGTAGTGCGGGACCCAGAACCACCACGTTACGAAAAGTGGTCTTATCTCAACGCTTTCGATCCCGATTCGGACGAGTTCTTCGATAGCGAAAATGCCGTGTACGAGGACTTTATTGACCCCGTCACGTCTATGAATCCAGAGGAGGAGGAGGAAGACGACGAAGAAGACGAAGGCGAAGGCGAAGGGAGGGACGTGTTGGTCGTCCGGATGGGCAACGCTAGTCCAGTCACCTCCGAGAGCAGCTTGAGCGATGACGACAGTCCGCTCGCTGTTGACACAGAGGATCCACCCCATCTCGTCGTTGATGCCTTTTACGGTATCAGACAGACCGAGGAGAGCGACTCGATGCCCGTCGTCCAGGACCCCGCCATACAGGTCCGCCTCGCTACGCGTACCCTACCCAGGGAGGGCCGACGGGGGTCTCAGACGGCAGATGCTGGGCGGTCCCGTTCGCGGCGTGGACCGCTGACAACAGCCGCGGTTCGAGCGGCTTCTTATTTCCCTCGTCAACAACGCGATGAATCGCTTGCTGCACCTTCTCCAAGCGCACCCATTCCTGTGCCTGCTGCCTCTCGCCGCTCTGCCGTATTTGACGAGCGCGTGTTGCCATCACCCTCCACCCCGTCCCGTCAGACCCCCATGACGTATCTCCCCATGTCTCCTCCACCGTCTACCACGCCCAGGCTCTACTCGTGGGCACGCAACCCAAGTCACCCTACCTCGTCGTCTGGCGGTCCCTTTACCAATCCACACGCCCGTACATCATATACACACCTTTCCCCCGCACTCATGCGCATCCGTGATGTAACTGTCTAGACCTGACTCGTCGTATCGCTCGCAAGTTGCCATCACCTTCTAGTTCTCCTTTCTCACCCTTTTCCCTGCGTCTTTTGGGTTTCGAGGGACACTTTGCACACATCCACAGTCGTTTACATTCCCTCTGCGTACATCTAATCCACTCACTTATCCATCATAATATAACCGCAAGGTACTGCGATGCCTGCTTTGCTGTATCTATAGTTATTGTGTTGCGGCAAGTGACTAGATTAGACAGGCTTATAAGTCGTCTCTTGGAAACCTAGTCTACTCTCCAATCTCCATTACCCTGCTCTTGCCTGCGTCTATCGTGCGACGATATGTTCAACCCGAGCGTGCGTCCCACCTGCCAACACTCTGACCAATCGCCCATGTCAATACACTGGCCGTTTTGGACATAATCAAGCAAATAGTATCTTCTGCCTCTGGGCCAGGCACCCTGGGAGGTGCCTCTTTGGTCAGGGACTCTGGGATGTACGACACAGGCGTCGTCAGATTAGAATGCAGCACAATCGAGATAAAAGGGTTATCGTCTCCGCCAGACGTTGACGTCGACAAGACCGATCTGTGGGTCAGAGCACCACCTTTAGCGTCGTACAACCCCACTCGGGGGGGGGGGGAGGACAGGCACCACGTACATGGCCATGTCGATGACGGATCGGACAAACGAACTATCCATCGAACCTCTCCAGCAAAGATGCGTGACGTCGTCAATCGAGCTTGGTGAGGGCGCTTCGTACACAGCTACATACGGGTCGACGCGATCGTTGGCGTCAAGTCTGTTTTCGGTGACGTCCAGGGAAGAAAGAGAGGTGTGGATGACGGGCCTACCTTTGTGCACCCAAGCAAGCCATGCCGACCCATTCAAAGAGCGCCTCTAGACGCTCTCTGTCGTCTTCGCCAGCGTTCACTCCCTCGGTGGACGAGGTGGTGAGGTCGCCGACGTGGGGGACATACACGTCCGTCTCGCGCCGTACGCGTGCCGTCACCTCTTTGATCGCGTATGCGTCAAGGCCATCGTCAACAGACACGGGCGTCGACGGACCTGCAGGGACCAAGCAAGCCACCACGGTCGGGACACGATGAGAGAGGGCCTAGGGAAAAGAGACAGACACACACCGTCCGCCCGCACGTATGCGACACGCCACTTCCCGAGCCCCTCCGTCGCCCGCATCGCATCCCAAACGTGCACCGCCGCCCTCTGACGCGCCTGCACCGCAACGCTCGTCGTCTCGCGCTTGAGCGGTACATGGATCACTTGTTCCACGCACGACCGACGTTGGGCATGCGTGAGGGGGGGAGAGAGGGGGGCCGGACGTACCGTATCGTTCCATACATCCCTTGAACGGGACTTTCTTGCCCACCAACCCGAGCTTTTCGTACAAGCGTTTCGAGACGGAGAGTGTGAGAATACCCCGTGGATCGATGCACCACGTGTCATCGGGATCGCATTGAACGGGGAGGGCCTTGAAATGCCTGGATCGAGGATGGAAATAGGAACGTCAGCGAGGCCGTTCGACGGCAACGCTGAGGGGGTAGAGCACGAGTGAGAAACCGACGCACACGTTTGGGATCGCAAGATGGGACGCATACTCGTACAGTTCAGACAGGGTAAACTGGGCTGTCGAGTAAGTGGTCTTCAGGGACGTGAAAGCGTGATCCTGAATGGTACGCGATGAAAGGACGACGTCGATCTGCCCCAAGAACGAAGCTGAGACACAAAGGATCCCGGAGGGGAACGATCAGAAGGACGGACTTGCTGGATGAACGGATGTGACGCCGCTAATTGCGCTAATCGTGGTGAGGGTAGCGTCCCGGTACTTATCCTTATTCTCGACGGCCGCATGGTTCAGAGGAGGGAAAGGAAGGCTCGGAGACAGCCACTACTAATTAGAGCAAAATAACCCCTGAAGAGACACGGTACTGATGCGACCCTCACCGAACGACGTACCCAAGCTCACCGACAACGATATTGTCAATCAACCTTGTTCGCCCTACCCAAACCGCCCCACTCAAGATCACGGCCCCACCGCCAACGGACTGCCCCTGCGACTGACCATCCAAGACCTCGAAGGTGTCCGAGTCATTCATCTGGATATACTCCAGCTTCATATCGATCCCCCTCGAAGCAGCATCTCTGACCGCTCCTGTCACAAGCACCTCAGCCGCGCGTATACACGCATCCTTTGTCTCTCCCGCCACCCAGCCAGACTCGGCAGCCTGCAGGGCTCTGTAAAGCGTATTCGCGACCGAACGCTCTTCCGTCGATAGGTATGAGTTTCTCGATGACAGGGCCAACGCGTCGACCGGATCGCGCTCTGTCGGAACGATATGTACATGGGCCGCTGTCGGGTTCGCAAAGAGCAGGTCACGGCAGAGTCTACGAACTAGCAGCGCTTGTTGGATGTCCTTTTGACCGACGTACGCATTCGTCGGCTGTTTTTCGTCTTCGTCTATATCCAAATCGATCGGAGAGAAAAGGAGGGGGAGAGAGACGCACCTGAACGACATTGAAAAGCTTGGTGACGATCGTAGCCATACCCCTGAAAAAGTGGGGTCGGCCGATCCCTTCCATTTGATGACTGTATCCCTTGACCTCGACGAACGTGCCCTTTTGTGAGGTAACATCCTGAACTATACCGGATGGATACATGTCCTGGACGCCAGGGAAAAACACCGCAGAGGGCGTGCGGACATCACCGGAGACGATCGCCTGCAGCTTTGCCAGCTGCTCGAGATCGGTAGATAAGGTGCGGGGATAGGCAGCCAGATCCTCATGCGGTGCAAACTGGGTGGGGTTGACAAAGATGGAGACGACCGTCAGGTCGTTTTCGTGGAGTGATCTGCGGACTGTGTTAGATGTGTGAGCGCACGGGTGTGGTCGCGGGACAAGCAGGTGTGACCGACCAAGAGAGAGGTGGCCGTCGTGCAAGGCACCCATCGTGGGCACAAAGCCGACGCTCTTTCTCTGGTCAAAGACGTTCTGCCTCCATGCTCTGCATGCCGGAATGGAGCTCAGAATCGAGATGGAGGACTCTGGGAGAGTCGGAAAGGACATCGTGGGGAACGTAGTGGGGCACTTGCAAGCCGTAAGAAACAAGCGCGTGCTCAGTCTCTGGACCGAACATGGTCACTGAGTGTGAAGCATTCGCAATAGTTCTAGCTCGCGTGCGTCTGGTCGGCGCTCCCGAGACCGGATTCCATGGTCCCCTCTCCCGGTCCCCATCCATCATGGCCAGATGGATTGACGGATCTGCCACTCGACGATCCACACGTCGTTGCTGAGATTGCGACGATACATCTCGCTCGTATCTTTGACCCGCCTCCCCACGTTAGGCGTCTACCTCTACAGCATCGGGTCAAAGTCGCCCCCTCCTCCGCCATTATCGTGGTATCACCATGATCTCCGTTTCTCCCTGGATGGCTTCCTCAGTCGACACGCTTCTGTACGACGCGTGTCCGCCGCTCGTCGTATGCCACCTTCCAATGCCACCACTCCATCTCCCTGCCACCATCTGCCCATATCGCCCACCCATCCCTGATTTGCATCCAAGTCACCACAGGATGAACAAGAATAGCAGTGCGCGCACGCCCAAAGACCGAGAGCGGGCGCGTGCGGGGAAGCAGTTCGGTCACGATGTAATGTACGACACCGAAACCGATGCCAATGCCAAGTCCCCAAAGCACTTGATGTGGCGTGTGGTATAACAAATACAATCTGAGGGGGAGGGGGGAGTATTCATGTTCCTCTGGAGTCACATCACATGGGCCCTGACTTACCTCGAGTAGGCGACGAGCGCGACCCATAATACGAGGCAGAGATAGACTATCAGTCGGAATGCTTGATCGAGCAAGGGATTCCCGCAGGAGGCAAATCGATGACGGAAATATATATGGCAGATCAAGAATGCACCAAAATAACCCATGTATTGGCTGTGTGACGAGGGAAAGCCGTACCCGTTCAGGTGGAGGTGACTGCCTGGATCCAAAGATATTCAGCGCTCGGCCATCTGCCACCTGAGAGAATTGATGGGAACGGACCGTGCGGCCGCTCTGCCTTGATGATGTGCTTTAAGATCCAATTGAAGGCCTCCGAGAGCAGCTGGCCTGCCCACATATTGATGATGGTGAGCTCGCGTGTTTGTACGGCAAGGGCGGCATATGCGGGCTAATAATCGCAAGTCTGATTTGCCCTCGTGCAACTGGTGGTGCTTCCGTACGCACCATGAGGAGAATGGGCGTCAGTGTGAACAGCGCCAACGCGAGCGAAGTATGTGACGAAGCGTCGTCTGAGATAGCCCATCAGCATTGCGGTGGTGGGAGCCGACATCGAGCTCTCACATAGGACATGCGTCAGGTCTAGCGAAACCCTGCCGGCCATGGACTAGCGTTTTGAGTAGAGAGATGATGTTGAGCAGACTCGGTACCACGTGGTTGGCATCTGCCCCTGCGCGCCCACACCTCGGTACATTCTACTTTCCGAACATTCTACCCCTTCATTCGTTCCCTGAGCGCTTGGCCATTGGATATCTGAGCTACCTGTCAAATAACATTACGGGCTGTGCAGAACCCGAGTCAGTACGCACAATGACTGGATCTTCTATAAAGGAGGGCGCAATGTGTGAAGAGTCCTCCACCCCCGTCCCATATGGCCTCGTTACAGCAAGTCGTCGAGCAGCTGGCATTGCTTGCCGCTGCGGGCACCAACAGAACCGGCGATGTCAATGCCACGTCCACAACATCTGTCCCGCAAGGGCCACTCAGCGTCATGACGTCTACGATCCAGATGCTCCTCTCTGCCTCCGCCCTGCGTGACTGGGCGATTCTCTTGGTCATAGGTAGTCTCTTCGAGACGACCCGCAGGCTGCTGGCCGCACTATGGCATTGGTTAATCAACTCATTCTTCATCACGGCGGTCTTTGAGGACGAGGACATCAGCTTCCGTATGGCATTCGTTAATGACTATCCGATTCGTGCGCGTTGACCCTTTTTTTTTGTCTGACAGAGTGGATCATGTATTGGCTGTCCCAACAGCCTTCGTGGAGTGCGTCGTCTCGTCCAAGGTATCGATCGTTGGCACTAACCATGAAATCCCGCAGAAGGAGCACGCAGTGTTCAAATAAGCACTTCCAACTTTGACCTTCATGCGGTAGAGATCGACTCAGACGAGGACCAGGGTACCCATGCGCGAAAAGTGACCTATCTCCCGGCACTGTCACAATCTTATGTGATTTGGCATAATTACCACTGGGTAAAGGTTGATCGCGGTGTCGAGTCTTACCATGGTGGATGGAATACTAAAGAAACGCTCACAATCAGGTAGGGTCTGCATGATACAGTGTGGTTCGGACGTCACTCAATCCTCCCAGTATCATGACTCGTGATCATAACGTTCTCGCACGGATTCTCCAGGACGCCAAGAACCAGTACATCGAGGCACAAAAGAACCAGATAACCATTTTCATTTCGGATAGAGGCAACAGGTATATACTCTCACTCGAATCGAGGATCAAATGTGTGCCTACTGAGATAGTCCTATCGCTAGCCTCAACGGCTGGAGGATGCTTGCAAGTCGTCCCAAGCGGCCTCTCAACTCAATCATCCTTGACCCGGGCATCACAGAGTTTATTGTCGAGGATGTCCGAGATTTTCTTCGCAGCAAGAGGTGGTACGCTGAACGAGGCATTCCCTTCCGCCGAGGATACCTACTTGTTCGTGTCCCTACCTTATTTCGTGTGCGGCGGGATGCTCAGTCTGCTTCTAGCACGGTGCCCCTGGATCCGGCAAGACCTCTCTCATTCACAGCATCGCGGGAGAGCTGGGTTTGGATGTCTTTATCATTTCACTTTCCCGCTCCGGGCTGGATGACACGGGTCTTTCTGAGCTCATCACAGCTCTCCCCGAGAGGTGCATCGCACTCATGGAAGACGTCGATGCTGCTTTTCACCACGGTCTCAACCGCGAGTCCCCACACGAATCACCCACCCAAGCGCTGGACGATCCCAGGCAACCCCCTGATATGCACCAAGCCGGTCCTCCCGCACCCACTGGCAATCGTGTGTCTCTGAGTGGCCTTTTGAACGCACTGGACGGCATTGGTGCGCAAGAGGGCCGGGTTCTGTTCGCGACGACGAACAAGTACAGTTCGCTCGACCCTGCACTGTGTCGACCTGGTCGGATGGACCTGCACATCGAGTTTAAGCTTGCGAGTCGATTCCAGGCCGAGGAGCTCTTCAAGCGGTTTTATGCCCCTTCTGTGCCTACTACGGAGAGCAGGGACGGAGAGCGCGAGAATGGAAGCATGGATGTTGATGTCAGCGAGGAGGATCTCCCCTCGCAAGACCTTGTCGATCTGTCGGGGCCACCGACACTGCCCGTCCGCTCGTCGTCTCCCCTCCACTCACTCTCTGAAAAGCCCGACAAGGGCGACTCACCAGGAACCTACGTCGGCGTCTCGCACCGCGCCCGTGCTCCCAGGCTCTCGCTCGACCGCGTCAACGCTCTCGCCTCCCAATTCGCGTATGGCGTCCCGGAGCGGCAGATATCGATGGCGAGCCTGCAGGGGTTTCTGATGATGCACAAGACGCGGCCGTTTGACGCGGTGGCGTCCGTCGGAGTGTGGGTGGAAAAGGAGCTGGGGGAGAGAAACGGTGTGGAGAGGGCGGACGAGGCATGTACCAGTTGACCGGGGTCGAGTGGGGTTTTTCATCGGACGATGTACAGCGTGCACATACTCATGACGATCGTCAGGCACAAGCACCGACATTCAAGTACTTTATACCCGCAATTCGCAAAGCGTATCCGCTTCATACTGCTTCGGTCCCGTCAGTTCATACCCGTGTCTGGTCCTGAATACAGCATCGTATTTATGACCACTACGCTTACTAATCAATACAAGCAGTGTACGACTGCATATCCAGATGTCCAGAGAGAAAGCGAGGTCTAGATGTGCTTTCGGCAAATCCTGCAATGATAACCAAATGGGTTAATAGTACATGCAATTTAGGCGACCGGGGCACGGGCGTATTTCCTGCGGAACTTGGTGTCCACGGACTCGAGATAAAAGTTTCCGGGCCAAATGTTCTCGATTGAACCTTCCGGGGTGTAGTTGACAGCGTTGTGGTTCTTCTCACGAAGCTGGATCGAGCGGAAAGGTGGTGAGCATCGCATCAGACGAGCAAATGTAGAAAACAAAGCTCACAGCGAGCGCATCGACGTATTCCTGACACGGCACGACCTTCATGTTCGCCAACCGGTTGAGAAGATCCATTCTTTCCCGCATCTCGGACGTGTCACCCTTGACAGAGACGGCAAAGAAGCTTGATGCACAGCCGCTTCCGAAAGCAAACATGCTCAGCCGCCCACCCTTTAGCTCGGTGTGCTCAACGGAAGAGATGAGCGAAGCGAGACAGCCATATAGGGAGGCAGTGTACATGTTACCCAGACGTTTCGAGCAGCGCATGGTCGGCTCGACCTTTTTGGTGTAAGCAGCCTTGGATGCGGTAATAAACGTCTTTTCGAGGTTCTTGTCGGTGAGCGATGCGCTGTAGGAGGTAGCGAGAACGGTATCGGGGGAAGGAATGTTGGCGAACTGAGGTGCTGAGGGGGAATTGACAAAGTCGTTGTAGAACAGGCGCCCGAAAGCCTTCTGAACTTGCTTGCCGTAAGGGGCGTGGAAGACGGCATAATTGACATCGTCTAGAGAAAAGATGTTGTCGGACTTGCTGTTGGCATGACCATTTGCATGGACTTTCTTTGCTCTTGCGGTCTTTTCACGGAAACGTGCATAGGAGGCATCAAGGGCAGAGATGTATGTAGTTACGGACACTGGTCCATCGACCTCGGGATACTCGGAATCCAGTTTAGGTTTGTAAAAGTCATAGGTATTTGTCATGTGGTTTCCGTGAATGGCTAGGAGGATGGTCATCAAGATAGGTCACGACACGATCGATTGGACTCACATTCGACAACCAACGGCGCGTTTGGACCAATAAGGATAGCACATGCGCCGGCACCACCAGCAGGTCGTGCAGCACCCTCGGCATAAATTGCGATATCGCCTGCAACAACGATGGCATTGCGACCGTCCCAAGATGTCGACTCAACCCAGTTGAGTGCGTTGAAAAGAGCAGCCGTAGAGCCATAGCAGGCATTTTTCGAGTCGACGCCCTCGATGTCAAAGTTACCAGACTGTGCAAAGAGGTCCATGAGAGTGGTTTTGACGGATTTGGACTTGTCGATGATGGTCTCGGTCCCGACATCAAGGCGACCGATGGAGTTGGGATCAATGTTATACTTTTCGAGAAGACCGCTGACAGCTGTCGTACGAGATGGGTCGATGGGATGTTTCAGGGGGTGACTGGAACGACTGACCGTTTAGGGCAAAGGAGTTGATGTCCTCGCGATCGTCACAGCAGGCCATGTACTCCTGGCCAAGACCGATGGTGTACTTTCCGGTCGGAACGTTGTCAAAGACCTCGAGGTCAGCCTCGGAGATGCACTGACGGTGGACAGGTGAGCAGACGGACATGTGTCGTGTGAGAGATGGATACCCTGCGGGGAAAGTAGACCTCCATGGCGAGGATACCAACGTCCCTGGGACGAGGAAGGTCGTGACCCTGGGCGGCAACGGCGGATACGGGAGGGATGGCCATGGCTTACGGGCAACGGTGTCGATGGGGGGAGACTGAGGGACGAGTGGGGGATTATATAGGCCAGAGTAGTAAAAGACATGGGCCCATTTACATAACTAATTTTTCTGAAAATCATATATGGTACGATATCTCGGGGGTGGCGTGTTTCATTTTTGTCTGCTCAAAAGAGACTATTTGGTTTCACACAGTTTGGAATGAGACAGCCCCCTCCGCGCTACCTCGAGCCGGCACGACACGCTTACCGTGCATCCCATGCAACGTTCTCCAGTACGTTCGCCGCGTGGGTGCAGCCCGAACCCGAATCACCACACACTGGCAGTGCAGATATGTATGCCATCCAAAAGAGGATGCGGTGGGGCCGCACTGCTATCGAGTTGGCCGTGATTGATAGCCGACCGACCATCTCTTCGTAGCTGATGGACACAGGGTCCCAACGCTGTCCCTGTCCACAGAACTGTATATCAAAATCAAGTGACGTTCTCACGCACTCTCTCGACCGCTAACGACGACGTCGGGCGGCTCAGGTTACCGGGGATACCATTTGGGTGACAAAGTTCACCCCGTTCCGACGTCAACTCGGCACCTTCAACTGTGCCACTAGCACTACCTAGACACCCGTCGTGCTCTCCGGGCCTAATCGCTTCCCGATCCTATTCTCCGGCCATCCGGGCGTGTCAAGTGGGCTATTGATCATGGAAGATGCCGGTACGAGAAATTTCGCCAAATCCAGCTTTTTTTGTGTCTCACCTCAGAGGGTAGCGTCCTCTCGCAAAGGTCGGGGATGACCTTCTCGTCCCCGAGGCTGTGAACATTCTGGCGACGGCACTCAATATCCATAGGACACGTCAGGATCATTGGCGCACTTGTTATCGGACGATCCATACGACTTTTCTCGAGTAGTCATGATCGGTGATTCGCCTTGCAACGTGGACAGCTCTACATCACAGAATAGGTATAAAATGACCAACAAAGTCCTATCTCCTGTACACCCGACATTACTTGAGGAGGCCCGCAGGTCGGTCATCGGACACCATCCTGCGAAAACCAAGAACTAGCTTCATGACTGCGGATCGCAGGTCTTCCAAAAGTCTTGAAACGATGTCAAGGACGCGAGGTTGCGGAGTGTCAAAGGGTGGGACAGATAACCAGTCCGGGTCTGTACAGATCAGATCACATCGCTATCTAATTCCAAAAGGGACGACCGTGGTGGACTTGACGCACACGTTGCTGAGAAGGAAATCCTGGACTTGGAACCCCACATGTGGACGACCTCGATTCCCCCTGGGTGGACACAAGTTTGAGTCGTTCGGTCTACGCGGGTTTTCGTACCTAATGGAATTTACGACACCACCTTCTTCGTCTCCTATCATCCTTGATGTCAACCCTGCCGACGGCAAGTACGTGGTACAACGAGGCATTGTCACGCTGCACAACTGTATTGAGTGGAGATGTCAGTGCAGCGTGGCGCCGATGACTACCTCCTATGAAGGTACCACAGCAAGAGACAACGAGAGAATTTGGCATGTAGCCTCTCCACATCAGTGTTGTGGTGCTCTAGCAATCAGGACTTCATGATTAAAAGTGATAAAGCGATTAAGATGACGTTCCTGCAAGCAACTCGTGTCGACACGAGCCTATCGAGCTGACAAGTCGTCCCGCCAGTAGATCTGGAATCGCGTGGCATGGTTCAAGCATGTCGTGATCGAGAGCACAGTGCAAGGCAACTGCGAGTTGAGACCAACTGCTGGCTGTGCTCGGGGAACAGACGTGCACCTCAGCAAATTCTACCCCTTTATAATACCCCGAGCTGTCCCAATTCAGCGCTGGTAAGGTGGGCTCCACTCCACTTCGCAACGAATCCTATCCGATAAAATTCTTGCTATTGCCTCGTGCCTATCAACAGGTGATGCTGCTTCATCTCCACGCCATGCCTACAACTGACCTGAACCTCATGTAACACTGGTGCACGCGCGTTCATGTGGTTATTTCTACATCGGAGGCACGGACAATCAATCATTCATAAACTTCCGTCGCCTCCCATGTCAAAGGTCGTCGTCGATATGTCAGCCCTGACTCTCGACGTCAAACCATATCGCTCTCCCTTCGACGACCAGGATGCCGACCTCACTCTCCATGCCTCAGATGGCATACGGTTCGCTGTTCACAAGTTATTCTTGACCATGTCATCACCTCTATTGAAGCGTTGTCTCGTACTGGGATCCTCTTCCCCTGCTCCCGCTTTCGAGGGATTGGTCGTGAGGCAGGAGGGCGGACGGGACACCATTGACCTTGTCGAAGATGGGGTAACGACCGAGAGGGTTCTACAGTACTGTTATCCCCTTTCCAACCCCCTCCTCGAAAATCTCGACGACATCCAAACCGTCCTGGAGATGATGAACAAGTTTGGGATGAAGGGTATCATGAACCGGGTGCGGGGTCTACTAGTCCAGTCCTCGTTCCTAGAAGAAGAACCGCTCCGCGTCTTCGCCATTGCCTACCGCTTCGAGTTCGAAGCCGAAACGCGTCTGGCAGCTTGGCACACCCTCCGCTTCCCTATGTTCGGTCCGTACGTCAAGGAGCTGGAGTATATATCGGCTTCGGTATACCACAAACTCCTTCAGTACCACCGCAAGTGTGGCGTCGCAGCATCCTCGCTCACATCTGACTTTTCGTGGTTCCCCGGCTTTGCTTCGCGCTGGGTGTGGTTCCAATGTGATGACTGCGTCCACCACTCGCTGTCGTGGCCGCTCGCGGATGGAAAGATCTACGAGGTGAACGCTTGGTTTATAGAGTATATGGAGCGCGCGCGGGAGGCGCTTCGGGAGCGGCCGTGCGCCAAGGGGGTCACCGATCCAATGTTGATCGCGGAGGCGCTGGAGTCTGCAGCTACCTGCCATACTTGTCGACCAGCAGCATATCTGGACTTGAGCACGTTCATTGGGGACCACTTCGCGGCGGAAGTGGACAAGACAACGGAGGCGGTACGTGTTGGTTTGTCTCCGTTTTGTCTCAGATGCTCAACATTGTTTCAGGTGGAACTCGGTATACCTTTCTAGAGGCACAGGGTGAAATAGCATTGGAAAACGAGTAGTTAGATCGCTCATCATGTATCACCTACCTGTACACAGACACGGTAAATTTTTTTCGGAGGGACGACTTTTACCTTGGACTCCTTGTCAAACCAGGTCGAATAAGCTCGAGTGAACACGGCCTGACACCTGTATTCCAGATCAGTTTTCCTAGCTACTTCCAAGTCAGAAACCCTACCCATCGTTATCACCCGAGTCACTGTGCTCACGGCTCCCGTTCAAGCACCTCGAATCCGGGTGTTTGAAGTCGAGCACGTGCGCTACACCGAATACCAAATCTGGTGAGGATCCCTTGAAGCAGCTTGTCCATGTTCCCGCTAGTCTCGGTTGGTAGTCCGCTGGGTCTCTCTCGTATTCGACCCCCACCCATCCTTTTGCACAGTTGCCGTGTCTCCCAGATCCCTCTCCCCTTTCGTTGCCAACCTAAGCTCGTACTGACGCCACTTTTGACGCGGAGCGTCGCAACGACATGTTCCGTTCAATATCCACGTCCTTCCCCTGTCATCAAGTTGGACCCACGGCCAAAGGAGACCGATATCAGTGCCAAGTCGCGCGAACAGCCCACCCGTCGCGAAAACATCTATACCCTTCCAAACCTGCTGACCGTCTCACGCATCCTCGCCTGCCCCGTTCTCGGATGGTCCATTTTCCACGATGACTTTTATCTTGCGACCGGCTTGCTCGTCTATGCCGGCCTCTCAGATATCGTGAGTGGTACATCGTCATCGTCTGTTCGTTCAAACAGGGGAACACAACCCCTGACGGCGTTGGCAAAGCCTGGAAGGAAATTGACCATAGCAATAATAATGACATGAACGAACAGGTCGACGGATTCCTTGCAAGGCGGTTCGACATGCGCTCTGTGCTCGGCACTATCCTCGATCCCGCCGCTGACAAGGCATTGATGACCACTCTCGCTGTCGCGCTCGCCGTCAAAGGCGTGCTTCCTCGTACGTCTCACAGGTTTCCCTCCTCCCTCTCCGATTATAGCCTTACTCTCTTCCGCACGAGTCAGTGTGGCTGGCAACGATAATAATCGGGCGTGATGCGCTCCTCAGCTTATCTGCGTTCTATATTCGCTATACGTCTCTACCCCATCCAGTAAGCAGTGTCACTGAAAGCAGAGGAGCACACTATTATTCCGTTCGCGCTATGTAGAAAACTTGGCGACGTTACTGGGATTTCTCCATCCCTTCTGTCGAAGTACGTCCGACGACCATTAGCAAGGTATGCACACTTTCGCTGGTCCGTTAAGTTGAAATACTTACTTTTTGCTTTAAACACATGTAGTACAACACCGCAGCGCAGCTTGCGTTGATGTTTGGTACGACCGTCGCCCCGATTGGCCCGATATTCCTCAGTGCACATCTCCCCGAGATGCAGTACGCCAGCTGCTTGGCTCTCGAGCACTGACTGATGCGCTCTTTAGGGCTCTAGTAGCCGTGACCACCGTCTGGAGTGGTTTGTCCTACGTGTTCTCCAAGGATGCAGTCCGGATTGTATCAAAGACACGCAAGCAGCGACAGCCTCCATCCCAATCTTCATAGTAATACCTCTCTGCTCCGCCCAGTTTGATTTCAGTACTGGGATGATATAAATACATACTACACCACATGAGGAAAAATACAGACAACAGTCCGAGGGTATGGACGAAAGTGGTGCGAAACGTTTCATCTTTACTGAATCATCGTTCTACGTCGACGGACTTCTTGCAGGGCGTCCGCAATGGCTTGCTTGTTGGCGCAAACTTCTCGCCAAGCATTGCTTGCAAGTCTGTCTGGATTGAGAAGCCGTGTATGATACGACCGCAGGGACCCACCTTGTGCGGCGAATAAATACGATGCACCAAGCGGCACTCCTTAGGCTCCGTCGCTTTTTCGTGGCAGTAGGCGAAGGTTTAGGATAGCCTATTCGCGATATGCAAGCCAAGATACGCTTGTCGCTGACCGCGAATGTGTCAGGTCAGAGGTGACTGGAAGACGCGTGCATACGATACCTTTCTTCAAAGCCTGACAGGAGTACGAGGAGATATTGCTTTTGATAGCTGAGATCGTCCCGCAATGTCGATTCCCGAGTGAACTTGGCCTTCAGGTAGCGGATTTGAACAATCAGCCCTTTACATTCTTGTTTATGTTGAGCCCTCAGTTCGTCAAGCTGGTCATCATCACTACTAAAAAGGGGCAATGCAACGACCGTCTGAAAGAGTAGCGATGGGAGTACGCACGTAGGACAGACATGTTGTTGCAGTCTCTTCGTCTTGGCTTTTTGGTTTTCGAGCTGATCATTGAGGAGACGAATTTGGTTCTGAGCTTGTTTCCTGGCACGTTCCGCCTTGGTGACCTCCTCCCTCTGCCTCTCCCGTGATTTCTCCCTTTTTGCACGGAGCGCTTTCAGATCGCGGCCAAATATCTCGGCGTCTTTTCGGACGCGTCTCAACTCCGCCTCGAGCACAGTAATGGTCCTAGCAATATCTGTCTTTTCCATCGCCACCCGGTTTTTTTCTTGTTCTGTCCGCTGGAGCTCGTCGGCTTGACTCGAAAGCGCATGTCGGAGATCCTCAATCTCGGTAAGGTGAATGTCCAGCTGCTGACGTCGATTTTCGTGCGATTTCTGCAAGGCCGAGTAATCGCTTCGAAGTTTATGGGCCCGCTGCAAATAACAGAGAGAGAAAGTCTGAGCGTTGGCGAGCACGACTTCAAGAAAAAACCCCACCTCGGACGTTTCGGCATATCGGTGTTGAAGATCTTTATGATCTCGTGCAAGAATGGAGCGTTCTTGTCGCAGTTGCCCGATTGTCGAGGTGTTTTCGCGCACCTTGCCTTCTAAAAGCCGTGCTTTCTGTTCTGCGTTCGTGTTCACTGTGCAAAGGCTGTTTCAGGTAAGAGCTCAGCAGAAGGCAAATCCTCGTACCTCGGAGCTCGGTCTCGAGTTCGTGGTTATCCTGTTTAGTCTTCTGCAACTGATATTTAACGTCGTCCATATCCTAGGCTTGATGTCAATCGACGAATCGACACATGTCATTGTCACGAGTACCATTTCAGTGCGTTGCAGCTGTCGAGCAACGTCTCCGATCTCGCGTTGTAGGCGGTCCTGCTCAGTGGACATCCTTCTGAGACGCATCCGTTCTGCCTGTAATTCCGCCTCAAGATCAGCGATGACTGCCTTCGCCTTCTCGGTCTCCTACGAACACGATAGTGTGAACTCATGCATAGATCCACGAAGTAAGCTGCTTACTTCTTGCGTGTTCGCCCTTGATCGACGGCTCTCCCGTTCTGCTTCAATCGCTTTCTTCACCTCTTGTTTTGCGTTGCGTACCTCCATGTTCATACGGTTCGCAGCATCTTGGAGAATAGCTTTTTCGCCCAAGAGCTGGCGCTTCTCGTCCTGCCACTGCTTCTTCATAGTGTCCAATTGAGCGTTCACGTTTCGAAGCTCCACACGCAAAGCCTCGCTGGTTTTGATGAGTGGGGTAGGTGGGTTGGCCAGGAGATCACCTGCTGTCACGTTCAGGGAGAGACAACTAATCAAAAAGTCCTTAGCACGACCATCTAGGGGACGTCTGCTTCATACCTCTCATCCGCTTCACAGGCTCGCTGTAGCCTTGATGGATCGATTTTCACAAAACACTGTTGGCATCGTAGTTTCTCAAGTCGACGAATCCGTCTCTCTTCTCTTCTCTGCAACCTTGCATTCTCGTTCTCAAGGGACACCATGTGAGAACGTGCATCCTCGAGATTCTTTGTGAGCTCCACGACATCAAGACCCGCTTCTTGCAGTTCGTCCAATTTCTGATCAATGCTCTCGTTCGCGCGGTCGAGTTCTGTCTGCAATCTTGCGATTTCCGCCAACAGAGGTGGGGCGCCTAGGTCACCACCAGTCGTCCCATTCAACCACGAAAGCTGTCAAAAGATTGTCGCAAAAGCGTCAACTTCAACCTTGTCAATGATGTCGGTGACGTACGTCTCTAAGCGGTGCCCCAGGCGTTTTTGGCGTCTTCAGACTCATGGACAGAACATGTCGGTGGATCGGAGAAATGCCACTGGTATTGGCGACTCTATGCGGAGTCGCCATTTCCGCGTGGCTACTCTTCAGAGCCCTGACCCGTTCCAACAGCTCCTCCTTTTCACGCTCCAACACCTCGATCCTCGTATCCTTGGCCTTTTCAATGGCTCGCCGAGCGGGGGACTGCTGGAGAAGAGCGGACAACCTTGCAATCTCTTTGTTGGCCTCGTCTAATTCCGCCTCGAGAGCTTCCTCGGCTTCGTGGTTACTTGGTGGATTAGCGATCGTTAGGTCTCGCTGCCTTTCCTGCTCGCGTTCCAATACAGCCAGTTTGCTTCGCATGTCAGCCATCCTCTCCTCGTCTGATCTCATCTTCTCTTCTGCGGCCTCCAATGCTTCTTCCAGTTGCCGAGCGAGTTCTGTTGCTCTCTCGCTCTCTGTCTCAAGCCTCTCCATGCGATCGTTGGCATGCTCTTCCTCTACCTCGTACTGATCAACACGGTCCTGCGCACGCGCGAGCCGCTCCTGAAGATCCTTGACACGTTCCGCCGTACTCTCTTCCAGCTCGACAATATACGACTTGAGCGATCGCAATTCCTCGGCGGTCTCCTTGTTACCCTGCGCCGCACATCGCTGGAGCTCGGCTAGTTTATCCGACTTGATTTGTAGTTCCCCCCTGAGACGATCGAGATCGGCATCACGCTCAGTGAGTTCTCGTTGCAGCTCGGAAACTCCTGCCGTCGCTGTTATGACCTCAGTACCCATCTCGCTGAGCTGACTGTGGAAATCTTCTTCAGCAAGTTTGTTAGAGAGTCTCTCTTCCTTTAACTCCTTCTCAAGTCCGTCCACTTTCCGATGAAGCGTCGTACTATCCCCCTGGAGTTCTTTTATGCGCACTGTGGCTGCCTGCAGGTCGCTGCTGAGCGCACTAATCTTGACATTGGCTTCCTTCAAAGCTCCACCAAGCTCTTTGCCACTTTCCAATGCACTGTCGGCTTTGGCGGCACGCTCGAGTGCGAGGTCGCGTTCTGTCTCCAGATGGTCCCGAACCTTTGCCGCGTTACGCATGATCTTGTTGATTTCTTCGACGGCATCGGTGTGCTTTTCTTCCGCTTCTTCGATCTTCCTCTCTAGCTCACCTACAATTTCCGAGACCCCTGCTTCTACTTCTGCCATCCGCTCCCGCCACCGTTCCTTATCTCTGGCTCGTTCGCTGCGTTCCCTTTCCAGGCCTTTGACCACCCGATCCTTCTCCACCGTCACCTGCCCGAGATCTTCCGTCATTTTCTGAACGAGAGCTTCCAACTCAAGTTTCTCTTCGGCCCATCCCTCCGCATCAGATTCCTCCTCCACGTCACCCAATGAACTCACGGCACTTATCCGTCTCCCCCTCTCCGCACTCTCGATACTCAATCGCGGACCTTGCTTGACTTCTTCATACTTCTGCAATCGCGTAATGAGGTCAATGTTTTCTTCTTGCAGACGACGATTGAGCCCATGCAAGTACGCATTCAATTTTTGCGCATCGAAACGACCCATCTTGCCTCGTTCGCCGAGACCTAGAGCGGGATCGTAGGACGTGTTGGCACGAATGTGGGTCACAAGATCTTGCGAGGATGTAGTTGAGACGACAGACGCTCTCTCACTCGCATCATCATTAGGGGCAAGATTGTCACCATCCCCAGCCTCCGACGCATCGTCCCCGGGAATGTACATTTGTGCGAGGGGATGTGACATAGGGCCTCTCCTAGGCCGGGGTGTTATTCCTGCAAAGGCCTTGTGCATCATACCCCCTGGTGTCGCCTGTCCGTCTTCTGCTACTTCATCCATGACCGGAAACGCGCTCAGACGTCGATGGGGATGTGGTGTGGGAATGAACTTGATGCGGGGGCGAGCAGTGGAGTTTATGACGGAGAGGAGGAAGGATCTTCGGCGTGTGTGGGGTGTGACTGGTTCCGAATCCACTTCGATGCCTTCTTGAGTGTCTAGTTCTTGCGGAGGCGGTGGGACGTTGAACCGAGCGCGTGGACGCGGTGCAATCGCGGGAGTAGGCGTAAACGCCGCTGATGGTTCAGGAGAAGAAGAAGCAGTCGATGGAGCAATTGAGAAACGATTAGCTTGGATGGTACGATCCGTTGGATAGCTCGGATCAGAAGATGCAGACGAAAACGTGGGTTCCCTATCTGACGTGTGGGCATCATCAGTACTGGAAGCCCGCTCGGGTTCACTCCCTAGCTGTTCCTCATGCCCATGAGGAGATGCATCCCGGCCTTCGTTGCTCATTCGCGAGAGGTCCTTGTCGGGTGGTTGTATAACAACACTAGGTAGTGAGGTGACGGCCGGAGAAGCGCTGGCTGAACGGGGGAGTGGGACATGGGTACCCAGAACGGGAGACTCTGGGTCCCTGGGTAATGGAATGGAACGATTACTCCGGGGCGTGGAATTAGGCGGAGAAGATGCTGAAGAAGACGTCGAATGCGAGAGCGATGGTGTGCGAGCACGATTAACGGGTCGACGCAGAGCGACATTGCGATACTTCTCAGCTGGTGAAGGCTGACACGATATGTTACATCAAGCGAAAAATACATAAAATATCAAGACTCACCTGTGGTTCAGGGCGCAGAGAAACGGAGTAATCATACAACGAGATTTTCTTTTTCAGGTTGGGTTCCGGTGGTGGCGGTTCGGGTGACAATGGAGAGCTAGCACGACTGACTGACTCTAGAGCATCCACGAGAGACATTTCTTCGCCCTCGTCGCTCTCTGGAGGCGGTAGGTATGCATCCGGCACACTGTTGGTACTCTTCTCCGGGGGTTCCTCCGGATCGGTGTTCTCTGAATCATGGGGAAGCGACGTGATAGCACTCACATCAAAGCTTTCATAAGCGGCTCGACCGAACGACTTTGATGCTGACGACTTTACCGAGGCGGAGCGAGATGCAATTGAGGTGGCAAAGCGGGCGGTGCTGGACGTGCTGGATTGTAGACGGACGGTAGCGGTGGCATTGTAGGATGAGACAGCGGTTGGCGTCGAATGGACGGGTACAGGCTCGTTATCGTCTTCCGTCGTCGTTTGATCTGACTCGGTGTCAGGTACAGCGGAGTGCTCGAACGCGGGCAACGAAGGCAACGATGACGGCTCCCTCTCGTCTTCGATCCTGCGCCATATACGTGATGGCGTTTCGTATAGGGCCATGCTGAACGGTCCGCTAAAGCTGCAATAAAAATCTGTGAGCTCGCTTCAACAACACTTTGTGAATGGACTCGAGGTCAAGGTCACGCGTTCGTTGCAGTCCATCACGTGACCGCGTTGTGACCCCCTACTGAAGTCTTGAACACGTTGACCAGAAACCTGCTGATCAGCAGGGTCGCAGATAGTCGTCTACATGGGATCCCGCATGGATTCCGGTTGAGGTCGATAGGAGAGCAGAGCGGGCTGACACTCGGACACAGTGTAGCCTCTGCGGACTCCAAACACGCAGAAGATCACAAGGTGTCATCTCCTTAAATACAGTGCCCATGGTATTAATCATAACGCACTCTACAGTCCACAAACAAAGATGATACAAGACACCCTCCATATGTCTCTAGTTTGCAAAGACAAGATACATTATACAACCGGTATGATTCGAATAAGTTGACTGATTCAGTAAGGCTTCAGCTCCAGGTGGATCTATTCCACAAGCTTAGTAGAGGGGTCCACTTCAAACAAAGGCACCTACCTCAGAGGTAATCTCGTTTATTGGGACAGCAAGTTCCTTTGCATACTCCTCCATCTTCCTCGGCGCTCGGTCCCGGCAATTCTGGCAGCTACCAGCCTTCTTCACCATACCGTCGATCCACTCCGCGTGCATCAACGCCTCTGCACACGGCCGTATACGCAGAGCATCGATAACGCTGTCTTGATAACTCTTTAGGGATAGACGTGCCAGCCCGTTCTTCCTGCAGAGCTTGCAGTCGAGCTGTGGCAGTGGGAACAACGACCAGAGCCGAACGAGCTGAGACATGGCTTGGCCACAACTTGCATGGTACTTGACCAAGCGCTGGTAGTCCGACCCGGAGATGAAGTCTAGTTCGGCAACATATGCAGGTTCCCAAATTGCAAAACGAAGCATGGATCGCGCAGCGATGTTTGCCTCTCTTTCTGCCCTGTACCGGCATGCGATGGCGAACACACGCATGGGCTCCTGTTCTAGGAACTCGGGGGCTGTTATCATCTTGACAATGAACTTGCCCACACACTTCATATCGTACTTGTCCGCAGCGTCGAGGACCAACATGACTATGTCTAGATTCTCCAGGACAGGGAACGTAGAGTCATAGACGGGAGAACAGAAGCTAAGTAGCTTCCACAGGACCTGGCTCTTTTCAGACACGGGTATGACTGGCAGCCCGCACTTGGTTTGGTCGGCAGCCTTATCGTGCGGGTCGGGTTGTGGCAATGCGAACATGTCCGCGAAGAAAGGGGACGCTAGCGACAAGAGAAGCTTATAGAATCGAAAGTCGACATTATCTGAAGTTCGGAGAATCACGTCTGCATCGGCTCGATTGAAGGGAGTAGCAGCGTCAACGGGTTCCAGACACTGTTGCTCGAGCTCGACAATAGGGCCAGGCGATAGAGTTCCGAATTCGGGGTTTCGTGGGGAAGGGGGGGAAGATTCAGACATGATGAAAGTGAGAGCAGGGCGCCTGAGATGCAGCACATGGACTGGCAACACCGAAGAGGGGAGCTGTAGCGTGTCCACGGTGACTAGCGAGGTGGCAACGTGTTGATCCGAAATGCATATCGCCTGCTGTGAGACTCGAACTCATCTCACGACGACTGGCCCAGCATCATCCGTACACTCGAAGTCCATCCCACAGCGATTTACCTCCGGATCTTTGTCCGTTCCCTTTTTCTTTCTTTTTTTTTCTTTATTCACACTGCTCTGTCTACTGACGATTCTCAGTGGTCGGTAAGTATGCGATACGCGTTGACATGTGGCATGATTCGCTTCCTGATCGGACCAATCGCCCGCGATCCGCTGACCCCCATCCCTTCCGTCCCATGCGACAACTCTATGGGATTAGAGCAGACCACCAATCTAACGGTATATTCTATAAAGAATAGCTTACGGTATCTTGTACAAGTATGTTCCACTTTTTGCCCAGGTTATCTGGCTCTTGTCGGTGTCACCCACGCCTACAATGATATTCCAAGTGGAATCTGCATGGAACAGTCCGTCGTGAGGGCCAAGATGAGCAAGGAGATATGCACTCACGCTTGCGACTGCCTCATCGACCGTTTCTGCAAATCTCTTCACAAAGTCCAACATGTAGGGCTGTGACTTGCGCTGACAGAAGGTGCAGCTTCCAGCTCTCTCTAATGCTTTCTGCAAGTTTTGGTATACGGCAGCGGCACACGGAGTCTCCTTTAGTGTATCCAGAGTTTCCTCCATATACACTGCCCACCAATTCCGTGCGTATGCCCCGTGCATCACGAAGCGACTATCTGCTCGGCGCGTGCACATACAACAGTCCGTCCACCATTTGAAGAAACCATAACTTTCTTTCTGCTGCAACCATGCGAGATTGTTCCCAAGCGCCAAAACCGTATACACGCACTTCGCGCGGTAAACTGCGAGGTTCTGGAGGTCGTCCTCGCTGATGTATGCCAACGTCGTGGAAGATTTCACAGATGGTGTCGGTCGGCGCAAGAGGGACATTGCCGCTGCTCTCGCTTCTGGCTCGTAACGAAAACGGTAGGCGATGGCAAAGACATGCAATGGCACTTTCTCCAGAATGGATGGCTCCAACAGCCTCCTCCGAATGCTTCGCTCCACCCCTTCCATGTCGTATTTGACGGCCGCCTCCAATACCCCCTCTATGTCTGCTCCGTCTGCCAGGTGGGGGTCGTCGATGGTAGCGGGGTAGCAGAATCTCAGAAGCATATCCAGCACCCGACTGTTTTCAGTCACTGGAATGACTTCGAGACCGTGGTGTATTTGCTCGTGCGCACTCCGCACTTGCGGCTGGGGAAGGTCAAACATAGAGTCGAAGAATGGTGATGCGAATGCTAGCAAACAGCAGTGCACTCGGAAATACACGTCGTCTGACGAACAGAGGATGATATCTGCCTTGTTCGAGTTGAACGGTGCTGCGGCGTCCCTGGGCATGGCTTGCGGGTTCGAGGTAGGTGAAGGGGACGCTGCGACCCTCGGTTTGGGATTTATACACATCGTTGTTTGAGCCTCGCAAAAGGTCGCTCAGATTCTTCCAGCGGAACCAATATCCTGAGCGACTCTCAGGCATCAACCCAGCGACCAAGTGGTTATGTTCCTCGCGATTCGTGCAACTGATCGAGGGACTTGATACCAAGACGTAATGGTTCCCATTGAAATTATATATAGCGCTTCTGTGGAAACTAGCGGGGAACATCCAGCCTGAAATCGTCCATGCGAAGGTCCTTGCGGGAGCAGTCAAAGGGTTTTCTGGTGTGCTGTGGAGACAAGACCGTGCGAAGTACCGCGCATTTTCTCCCGCTGACATGATTGCGGGAGAATCTGAACTCGAGAAGTTAAAAGCGAAAAACAAGGGTTCGGCCCTGAAGACTCTGTGCCAAGTGGGCGAGGACGTGAGGTTTCCCATGCCCAGTGTTCACTTGACAAGCCCCTCGGATGCACGGAGACGGAGAGGCTGCATACTACCCAATGGCTGTCCACAGGCTTATCAGCACCGTCATAAAGACACCAGTGAGACGCGGCAGTGGAGCATTGCTGTGTTACACACTTGGCTAAATGTACATATGATACGGTCACTAGATCAAGAGAGCGTTGACTTCGGGTATACGTGTGAGATGATGATCTTATTCGCCCTCTTCGTCTTCAACTTTGAAAACAACACCCAGCAGTTGGCCGCCAGAACCACCATCCGAATGTCGGACTGTCCGTTGTCTCTTGGCAAACAGTGTCGGAGATTCATCTTTGCGTCGCATGCCGTTCGACAGGCGGGACTTGGGTAATCCACGTTTTGGTCTGGGCGGATTCGGGCTCAAGTCCTGGAGAGACACCAGGTGCCCCTCTATTTTTGGGAGGATCTCACGAGAGGCTTCCAGGTTCTGACTACTTCTACGACTGAGACTTTGCGATGGCGTTGTATTGCACGTGCTGCACCCACTGTCACTATCGGGAGCATGGGGTTGGTCTCATGCAGGACCTGGCGAGCAAGCGCTCACCGTAACTGAGCCTCCCGGTATTTCTTCTTCAAGTAATCATATTTCTTGCGTAGGTCAGCTGCTTCCTGTTCTGCCTCTTCCTGCTGTTCCATAACAGCCCGCTTTTCTGACGCCGTGTTCTCGAGTGCATACCTGTAATTCGCACAGCGTTCGCGCAAGTGCTCGTTCTCCTTGGCAAAAGTCTCAAGACGTTGTGTCAGAGTATTCATTTCCGTTGTCATCGCCGCGATGGAAGGAATGTCCACATATATTTTGCGTACGGGAGGCAGTATAAAATCATGGTACTTTTGAGGAACGAACGTAAAGTCAGGTGTTGCTGGGATGAAGGTGAGCGCTGCTGCGGAAGTAGCATGATAGATCAAAACCTATGTGGAATGGCTTGCGACAGGTGGGACACGTAGATTTGAGTGCGTTTGCCCCAGAACTGATGTGGCCATGTAGGCATCGTTCGCAGTGGACGTGGCCTGCCAGACAAGATGAGCATTTGTAGTCCTGGAGCAGGAGACATACCACACGGGATCGACACTGGATTCCGCAACACGTCCAGGCAGATGCCACACTCGACCATTGAGTAGATTGTATTGAAAGAAAGTGCCTTGGATTCTTGGACGCGACTATCGGGTCATGTGACCGCGTCAATGCTCCTAACAAAGACAAATAAATACGGACCTGCAACGTAGCCGAGCCGTTCCTGGGGCTAGTCGATATTAGCAACACGTAGCTTGTACTAACTACCATCATCACTAGTGTCCTTGCTGCGACTAGCTCCTTGGCTCGTGTTCTGGCACAGTTCCCGGAGCTTGGTCGATAGTCCGACCATCACGATCCTTTCACTGCACTTTTGAATGTCTAGTCCGGTCAATTCACCTTTAGTTCCTGCTCGTTCATTATCCAGGTCTTCGTCGCGTGGTTCACTCCGTTCTGCTCGCGCGTCAAGTCCATCATTTTCTCTCAACGATCCAGGTATTTCTCAACGCAGCTCTTTGTGAATTGTTTGTCACTCCGACTCTACCTGGTTCGTTCTCTTCTATGCAGTGGCTGTTCGGAATCAGATGTCAACCTTGAGGCACTCTATCCGACAGCAGCAGGCTCAATTACACAACTTAGAAAATATTGTTCTACGTGGACCGCGTCCACTCCCTTCAGGCTTTATGGCGTCCTCCAGTCATGTGTCTCACCCTTCTGACGATGTGCTCGACATCACGTCCCCTCCTTCCTCTTACAACGCCAACTTCACAACCCCAAAAGCGAAACGTAGATCCAGCTTTGATGTATTACAAGGTCTGGCCGGTCGCGACTCGAGTCTCCCGCTCCCTCGGCGTGAGAGCGCGACACCAAACTTCAAGGCAGAAGGCATTCCCGAGGGCATCCCGATAGACTTTGGGAGTCTCTCAAACACCAGAGATCCTGTCAAGCGAATTTCTAGCCCTACTCGTACTCTCAGTCGTATGTCCTTGTTCGTCAGAAATTATATGTCTTCCACTGACTGAAGATACAACCACATTAACGGACGTTATTTCATCAGGCATACCTATCGCATCAGTGGGTCAGTCATTCATCTGCATGCTATCAGAATCTTTTCAATTACATGAAAGCTCCGTCCTGCAGGCAATGCCCGCGCACTAGCCGATGATGGCTTATCCCCAAACCTAAATCACACCTCCCCTCAAACACCTCCCCCGGTGTCGCCGATAGATCCAGCTATTGCCAACAATTCTGCAAACTCAAACTCCACATCTTCTCTTCAAGCACCGGCATCACCGAATCGCCGGTTCTCGCTTACACCAGGGGGGACCTCCAAGGTCCTTGCTGACCTTCAAACAGGTGTAATCAATGCGCGGAACGCACTCGAGAACACTAAAACGCAGCTCCGTCTTTCACAGCGAACGGTCGCACAGCTAACACGCCAGACCGAAGACTTGAAAGAAGTCCGTGAACGGCTTCGATTGGAGAATGAAGGTCTGAACAACGTCGTCGCGCGCAAAGAGCGATTACTTCAAGAAGTATGTATCTCCGCGTTCTCTGTATTCTTATGTTCATTCTTCCACAGGTTCTGGAGAGAGCACGTAAGGCAGAGGCAGAATCAGCAAATCTGAAATCGCAACTCAGGACAGAAACGACCACGTCGAAGCGATCGTTACGTGAGATGGAGGCTACCCTTGCGGAATCGACCACGCTATCTCAAAAGTCCGAGCGAGAGTACATCACACTGCGCGATAGCATCAAAAGCATGACCGAGAGCTGGAAACATGAGACGGACCGGCTCAGAGACGAGATGCGGAAGCGGGAGGAAAAGGTAAAGAAAGAGGCAGAAGCTATGGGCAAGAAGTACAAGCAGCTGGCAGAGGAGATGAAAGTAGCGCAGCTGACCCAAACGAAGGTGAAAGACCTGCAGAACGAGGACTCCAAAGTTCGAAAGGAAATTGAGGACGAGTTTCGGCAAGAGATTGGGCGACTCAAGGCACAGGTCGAGGAACGATCTCATCGTAGCGATGAGGCTATTGAAACTGCCAAGTAAGAGTCGTGCTGAACTCTTGCAGGTGTTTGTTGATGGTCCATAAACAGGACCCTGGCCACTGAACTAGCACGGCTGCGCCGACTTATGCAAGCGGGTACCAGGTCATCGTCGCCATGTAGTGACTCTGGAGGTACGAGCTCAGGCTCGTAGGCTTTATTCTTTCCCCCCTTTGGGTGGTAGAGGTGTCGACTCTTACTCATTGCCATTTTGTCGTGACGGACTGTCAATTTATGTATCCGATATACTCGGCTTCGTACACATATTCGGCTCTCTTCTGTTTCATACCAGGATATCTGCCAAACTATCTGACGACGTTAATTTTTATTGGATGGCCCTCGCAAGGACGGATGATTTAAATCTATTTGGCGTTAACCACAGGGACCTGGTTCTGATCAGAATCACCTGCTATCGGCACCTCGGTAACCGGCCGGGTGCAGGCCACATATAAATGATGAGGAAATGTCGTATTGTCCCTTCTTTACCTTCACCTTCGTTCCGTCGGTCATGACCACTATCTCTACCCCCATAACGGAGATGTTTGGAATCAAACATCCGGTTCTACTCGCGGGTTCGTACTGTGCAAATGAAGCGTATCGTTTCCGCGACTCACGGGCAAACTAGGCATGAATGTAGCCGCCGGGCCGGAGCTTGCAGCAGCAGTCACGAACGCTGGCGGACTGGGTGTCATTGGTGGCCATGGATACACCCCGAAGGTGCTAAGGCAACAGGTGCGCACGAGCTGCAATCCTTGGAGGACGTGGGCACTCACAAGACCGAACATGCAGATAAAAGCAATTAAGAAGGACTTGAAGAACCCAAGCGCCCCTTTCGGTGTCGATCTCCTTATTCCACAGGTCGGAGGAAACGCACGCAAGACGAACGTATACCACGTCCTTCTCGACCTAGCGGCTGTTTGCTCACGTCGGTCTCTAGTACGACTACCAAAAAGGGAAGCTCAACGAACTCCTCGACGTTATCATCGAGGAGAAAGCTTCCCTTTTTGTCTGTGCCGTCGGTGTTCCGCCTCCACATGCAGTTGAAAGGTTACACAAGGCGGGCATACCCATCATGAATGTGAGAAACGCCGAACGTTGAATGGAGACCCTAGGAACTCATTTACTGCCGTAGATGGTTGGACACCCAAAGCATGTCGCTAAGGCGCTCGCTGCGGGTGTCGACCTAATCTGCGCCCAAGCTGGTGAGGGCGGCGGGCACACCGGCGACACACCGGCGACGATTCTCATCCCTGCATGCGTAGATGCAGTCAAGGGTCACAAATCGCCGTTGACAGGGAAGCCCGTATACGTCATTGGTGCTGGCGCCGTGTATGATGGCCGCAGTCTAGCCGCCAATTTGGCGTGGGGAGCGCAAGCCGTGTGGGTAGGAACGAGGTTTGTGGCGTCCGAGGAGGCGGCTGCACCGAGAGCGCACAAGGAGGCTTTACTGAGCGCAGGTTATGAGGACGCGGTGACCACGTTGATCTATACTGGGCGTCCTTTACGAGTGCGCCGAACGCCATATGTGGACGATTGGTACGTTCGTTTTTGGCTTGTTCATATGCAACTATTCACGCTGTTCTTCAGGAACAACAACCGGCAAGAGGAAATTAGGGAGCTGACGTCGAAAGGCATCATACCTGCCGATCATGACCTTGAACAACATCCAGAGAAATCGATCCAGGCCAGAGCATGGCTCATTGGACGCGTGGCTGCACTTATCGATAATGTTCTTCCTGCTCAACAAATTGTAGAAAATATGGTTTCAGAGGCTGCAACGATCTTGCAGCAGAATCTTTCCCTTATTTCGTTCAAGTCCAAGTTGTAGTTATCGTTTTTATTTAGGTGTATACGCTAAAATGAAAGTCCCTTAGTGTCGTCACGTGATGTGTGCATGGGCGCCACGGACGCGACTTTGGGTCGTGAGTCAACACATTCAGGAAACCACTCTGCATCATGTCTCTACCGAGCACTCAAGAACTCAAAAGTGTCATCGTAGACATTCTTTCACGCGCACGAGATGACGATCGACTCAGGCAAGCATCCCATCCGCAGTCCAGACTCACATGCGGGAACTTCGGCGGTTAATAACGCGTATTTTATGTCCAGTCAACTTACCGTGCGGACCGTGCGTCAAGAGTTGGCGACCCACTTTGATCTCGAGGAAGATGTCCTGAGCAGCGGGGACTACAGGTCCTTCATCAAGGACACGGTGCACGCAACCGCAGTGAGAGAGACAGGCTTCCCTCACTGTCGTTGTCATAGATTGACGGTCCTCGAACCTAGAGCAGCCTCCAGAACGTGCCGGACGGAAGTACCGCCGAGTCGCAACGACGCAACGCAGCGAAGGAGAAAAAGTCAGGCGGTACGGCTAAACCTGGCTCGCACAAACGTGAATCGGTGGGTACCCCGTTTTGTTTCGCTAGCAGGTTGGTTGCGACGACGGTATGTCGCGGTAGAAGGCTCAGGTGCACCGCTCAGACGGGGGACCTCCAAAGGAAACTGATGCGGTTGGAGGTGATGTGCCGCCGTCCAAGAAAGCTTCTGCACTTTCGAGACCCTCCGGGGTAAGATCTTTCATGATCGTCGCGATGATCAGACCATTGACAAGCCAGTAAAGCCCAGAAAGACGTCAAAAAAGCTGGAGAGTGAAACGAAGTACAAGTCCAAGGTGGGTGTGCCTCGACAGTGTTCATGTCGTCTGTTGTCATGTATGAGTCGTCAGGCCATCATCGAATCCTCAGACGGAGAGGTCACAGCAGAGTCTGAAACACGAAAATCTACCCGGTCGCCACGGAAAGAGCAAATGTTTGCCAAGTCGTCACCTCCAAAACGGAAGCAGGTACCTTCATCCAAGATGATCTTCCATACTTGTGGTTGATCCATTCTCGCATTGGCATCTGATAGCAGCAGAAGGCTAACAAGAATGATTCAGATGTTGAAATAGATACCGGCGAAGGTCCTGGCCCATCCAGCTCTAGTTCCAAGCTCAAGCGCACGACTCAATCATCGAAAATGTCAGTCTTAAGAGCAAAAGAGTTGGATAGAGATCCTGTGCGTGTTAGTCTGGTGCAGTAGTCAGAGTCCGTTGATACAGTACAGGTGGAGTCAGAGTTATCTTCGGTCGTGGATGAACCTCCGAAGAAGCGACAAAAGAGGCGGGAAAAGGTATGCCTTATGCCCTGTGACTTATCTACCAAATTTCAGCCGCAACAGGACTCCATGAAACCCCAGAGAGACGAGAAGATTAAACGAGGAAAGAAGGAAGGTTTCTCTAAAGAAGAGGAGACGGTGAACAAACTCAAGGTAGAGACATCAGCATAGCAAATCTTTTGGGCTGACGGATTCTCTTCTAGAGTATAGTAGTTGCTTGCGGTGTACGCAAGGTCTGGAAGAAGGAATTTGAAGGACTGGGCAAGTCCTCGCAACAAATCAAACGACTTCACTCAATCCTTGGTGACCTCGGGATGACACCGCGATACAGCCTAGAGAAGGCAAAGGCTATCAGAGAACAGAGGGAACTGGCACAAGAACTCAGTGGGTATCTATTTAGCTGCTTGGTTTCTTGATTCAATCCTTTTGGTGTATTCAGAGGACGTGCAGGAGTTTGAGAAGGCAACAAAGAAACATGGAAGAGGGCCTCACAACTCACCTCAGACAGAAGAGTCCTTAGATCAAGGTGACAGCGATGGAGATGTCCCCACACAAAAAAAGGTAAGTGATTGGCATTGTGTGTGATTAGAGGACAGGTCTATATCGATTTTTCCAGCAAAACGCACGGGCGAGTATCATGGCCTTCTTGCAGGATCAAAGCGAAGAAGAATAATGTTCGGACGGACAGCGCTATATGATGCCCTAAGATGTATGTGCTTTTGTGTTATCAATATCGATGGACTTCAACGTTTTCTTCTATTGACGCTTGCGACGCATGATAATTTCCCCTTCACAAATGAGGCCTGATATCATTCTGACGCATTCCCTCTGGAAACGTCGGAGCTCTACGCTTGCTTGATGGCATCTTCAGAGTGCGATCTTTCAACCCAGAGTTACATAGGTTTTAAGAACAGTTCACAACTGTGTTCGTTCACATCTAGGCAGACTGCGTAGAGTATGATTAGTTCACTCCCACTCTAGTTCCAACTCGATCTGTTAGAAATACCATTAGGCACTCTGAAAAAAACTTGGTTTTTGGAGACACGACTTACCCGAGAAACCGTCTCCTCTATTTTCCTTGTGAATAAATCGACAAAGTCACGCATGCCTTCGGTGACCTTCGGGGAGCAAAACTCACAATTTCGTGCCTTCACGGTTTGCACCGTCTGCTCTGCAGAAGCCTGCATAGTTTCTTTGCACGGCTTGTTCCGTAGTACTGTGAATGTTTTCACCATAAAGTCTTCCCACCATTGAGGAGGTTGTACAGAAAGGGCACTAAGCGTGTACCTGGGAGTATCCAGTTTTGGACATCCACTACTGGAAAAGGGAGCATTCCTACAGCATTGGCCAGACAGCCAGGAGCAGGCTTCAGAACTCCGGTAATGAGATGTAATCCAAGATAGATTGTTCTTCAACGCATACACAGCTTCACCACATCTGTGGTGATAGGTGAGTAGGGAGAGTAGATCATTCGCGGTGATCAGGTCGATCCCCTCGAACCGTTGAGGGATGAGCGGCTGTGTCAACGTAGACTTTGCAGCGAGCAAAGTCTCCTCCCGCAAACGTCCCCGATGGGCTATTGCAAAGCATTCCAGAGGTGCTGCCTGGAGGATTTTGGGATTTGAGAATGCCTGGCGAGCCTTCTTCTCGATTACATCGAGGGAATATTTTCTGGCAGCATTGAGAACATTCATAGCATCTCTCAGCACCTCTATGTTGGGATCATCCGCCAACGTGGATGGATAGCAGAAGCGGAGAAGGGCATCGAGGGTCTCGCTGTCTTCAGTCACGGGAATGACAACTAGACCGTCCTTGATTTCCTGATCTTGACTTTCTCTGGGGGGTTGGGGAATGTCAAAGAGGGCTTCAAAGAACGGGGATGCGAGAGAGAGGAAGAGTTTGAAGATACGAAAATCGACGTTGTCTGAAGAACGCAAGATAATGTCCGCCTTGGCATGATCGAAGGGCGCCGCGGCATATGTAGAACCGGTCATCACTATGGATTCCTGTAGAGAGATGCTACTATGATAAATGAGTTGTCAAGAGTAATGACTGCAGGCACAACCTACGGGGATGGTTATGGCGGGGGAGTGGGGGAAATAAAGGGCGAGCTGAAAATTATACCTCGTTGGGATGGCCCACGAGTATTCCGCCTGGCTTTGGATCATCGAAGGCTGGCACGACCTACGGCATTATCCGTCTGAAAATAGATCCACTGTCGGGGCGTGTATGATAATCTGAGGTGCGGCGTACACGTCTGCGTTTGACGGAGTCTGATATCCAGAATGCCTCGCACCTGGACAAGGGCAGTCGCATGGGAATGCGGTCTTTTGATATGATACTGGCCTTGCAACGATGTGATATGTGCACGTGTAGGTTAGGAGAAGGTGAACTGTTGAGTGATGCGACGACACGGGTCACGTGATCTATACTAAACGTGATCCCATCAGTCAGCCCACAATCACGCGTGGAATGGGTGACTTGCTCGTCGAGTGCCCTATTCATCTTGATGCGGTCTCCATCCAAGATGTACTCGTTTTCAGATGCGGTAGTTCTATGAACCGGCTTCAGTTCTGTTTGTGTGGATGCTGATGAGATGTTTTTGCTTTTGTTCAATAGGGCACGGATTTTGTGAGCCATGCCTAGAGCAGCACTTTGCTCGTCACGGACCGAGCCATCTCTCTTGCCCTACATGTCGCAAGCCCATTAGACGCAAAGAGGCTTTCCCCCTCTTCCTTGCCCCTGCCCAACTCGGGTCCACCCAGAGTAGCCACCCGACAGCCGAAACCTCTGACACACGATTGATTAGGAAACTCAAGGAAGCCAGGGCCGCCCATTCAACTTGCTCAGGACAGATTATTGGATTACAGGGTGAAATAGATACCCTGAGACAAGATGGTGTTGGCTACAATCAAACGATACACCACCTCCGTGGTCGATATGAGCTGTTGGAGGAACGACTTGCAAAGGAAACAACCAATTCTGCACGTGCGAGGGAAGAGAGTAATCGGATGAAAGAAGAAGTGACCAAGCTCCAGGTCGAAAATCATAAGAAATCCGAAGCCCTGGAGCAGGCATTAAGAGACCTGCAGGTTCAACTCGAGCGGGTGAAACTGTTCCAATGTCGCATCGAACGATATAAGCACAAGGTATTCCGTTTGCGGTCACTCCCGTCTCTAGACTCACAGCTCGCAGTGTACTCTTGAGAAGAAGAAAAGGAAAGCAGTTGAGGGTGCTAATCACCACCCACTACCCAAAAAGGAGGATGATTCGTTGGTTGTGGTTGATGCAAACGCCCCAGACTTGCTACGTCAAGGTGGACCTGACTTTGCATGGTTGGATGAAGCTTGCAAAGTGAGGGGTGACCAACTTACTATCCCAGATGATATGGACCTGGAGTTGGGGAGTGGAGATGAAGTTCAGTTCACTGATCTCGATATCAAAGAAAACCCGAGGGTAAGCCGGAGTGATCTCGAAGAAATCAGTATATTAATATTTAGTACGATTTCAGAAAGGACCAGAACTACCCCTTCGATTTCCTTCTGACTGGCATCTCGGACCGGAAACGTTGGTTGGATCACCATCTGGAATTGCTCAGAAGCAAAGGCGTGGAGGTAGGCAGGTGGGAGGAGGTAAGCTTGTGAAGGTGAAATTGTCAGCGGGAGCCGGAACCCACAAGCCGGGCGGCAGCCTGTTGGCCATCGACAGGCAGGGCCATATCAAACGCCCTGTTTCCCTTGGCTCTAGACAAAGGTTCAATTCAAAGAATTGAGATACGTGCTGGTCACGGCGGGAATCGTGTAGTACTTAAACGTGGCTTGTGTTCCTACGGAGATAGTCTGTCTACTAGGTACAGTCAGGCTCGTGCCGCTACTCAAATCATTGCACTTGTCCGACGAACCAATACGTGTCTTTATTCGCTCCTTCCTGCGAATTGTCGTACGGGGGACTTGGCGGGGGCAGTGCACTAAACCAGTTCGCGC
Organism: Pulveroboletus cf. rosaemariae; assembly: GCA_038089275.1. NCBI lineage: Eukaryota > Fungi > Basidiomycota > Agaricomycetes > Boletales > Boletaceae > Pulveroboletus > Pulveroboletus cf. rosaemariae. Next base: position 38,545 of record JBBPKN010000314.1, read on the forward strand.
TGGTGATCAGTGCATGAGCAGTTGACATGTACTCGTAGATCGGCGTCGCACTATCCAAATGGAACCTACCGCCCACACCACACCATCAGGTATAGGGAAATACCTGCAGAACGTCCTCGGATCCACTGACCTATGAATCAGGCTTCCTCCTGCCCTCGATCCACGCCGCACCTCCTTTTTTTACGTGAGATTACACAGTCTTCATAGATCAGCCGCTAGAGTGAGCATCACATCAGCGAACAGCCAACTCCTAGTACCCGGGACCTCTTTGCTAACCACTGGACCCGACTAATCCTCTCATACGCACGACACCGTCGACTCTTCACTCTCCGTGTCGAGGATGCCGAAGCGCCAGGAAGCGATTGGGACGAAATACTGCGCAATGAACGAATAAACCGTAAGTCACTCATACTCGCCCATGTTTGTCTCGTGTCGACTCTTTAAACACCCTATCGTTCGGTGCTAGGTCGTGTGCTCCCTTCTTATCTCTCATCGCTCCTTGCTGCACTCGTTTCGAAGAACGTGGCGGTCTACGAGCCCGCCAAGCAATCACGTTCCGTGTTGCTGTTCTGGAGACAACCTGAGGAGTGGGCAGAGGCTCTTCACACATGGGTGATGCTTCGCCGTTCTTTGCCTTCCTCCTGTACGCGTGCTGACCCTCCTTTGGATTGAAGGCGACGGCGACGGGCCAGTTGAACACCATATTAACGTTCTACGAAATAACGGATCCGCCCATCCCGTCTCCCCTTTCTGAGTTGCCCATTCCGCTCCTGCGCAGAGCGATCAACATACTCGTGCGCTCCGGACGAGCTCAAGTCATTGGAGCTGCTGATGGTGAAGGTGTCAGGCTGTTTGCAGGAACGAAATAACAGAGCTTTTGTTTGCGTCGTATCACTTCTCACCGTAATAATACAAGTATCCCTATGTACGACAGATGACCTTCGGGAAACGCCGAATGACTATACAGTAGACGAGACTAAGGTTTCAGCCACACTAACCAAGGACAGCAAAGGAACCAGTCCCCTACATACCTCTCGACAGCGACAAGATAACGCTGAAACGACGACTGCCATGGCGAGTATTTCCAGTCGACTGTTTCTCGTTCCTCGAGTATTGAACATTTACTCAAGGCCGAGCAAAAAACGACCCCAACTAACCCCATGAAAGAGCTCCGAATCGAGAAACTCGTCATCAGTACGTTCGCGCTGTCGCTTCTGCATGACCGAACACGAGAGATGAAACCGAACGTGCACTTTAAACAGACATTTGCGTCGGTGAATCGGGTGATCGCCTGACTCGTGCATCCAAAGTCTTGGAACAACTGACCGGCCAGACGCCTGTGACCTCCAAGGCTCGGTACACCGTCCGTACCTTTGGTATCCGTCGAAACGAAAAAATCGCGGTCCACGTCACCATCCGTGGCCCCAAAGCCGAAGAGATTCTCGAGCGCGGTCTCAAAGTGAAGGAATACGAGCTGAGACGGAAGAACTTTTCGGACACGGGCAACTTTGGCTTCGGTATCCAGGAGCACATCGACCTCGGTGCGAGATATGATCCTGGTATCGGTATCTTTGGTATGGACTTTTATGTCGTCATGGGGAGACCGGGGATGCGCGTTGCAAGGAGAAAGCCGCGCAAGGCTCGTGTTGGCTTCCAACACCGTGTCACCAAGGACGACACGATGGCTTGGTTCAAGCAGAGGTTTGACGGTATCATTTTGGTTAGTACCGGCTTTGTCGTAACCATCTGCACTGAGACATCTTTTTCCTAGAAATGAGCGTGTACTCGACCTTGCTTTCCATGCAGCCCCTTGCGGGGTGCAACCACTACATGTGTATGCACGGCATCGTATGAGTACATTTATGTGCAACAGCATGCTTTCGACATCAAAATGCATCCTTATTTTTTCTCCTCTGGTTGGGTCCAACACATCGATTGCATTCCGAGACAGATATGCAATGCTTCGCAAGGTGACCGAGACCACGCCTCATTTCAGATGTGGTTTGATCCAAGCGCCCATGAGCGACGAAAGCTTCCACGTCTCCATCTAGCAGTTATACAGGAGCGATACACTACAGCCGCGGACCGATACATATTATAAAACAGTCAGTTGTAAATCGAGAAACTGATACGTGTCCCCTGCGAAAATAGATAGCTAGACGAGATGTGAACTCTTAATCGAGACCTTAGGCGATCTCAGTAGCGTCGCGACTTCAAGTACCATCTCCATCGCAGCACCTTCATTTCGAGTGCATCCCCTTCTCCATTCCTGTCGCCATCTACAACCATCATTTTTCCATCACCCATGTGATGTTCTGTACCTTTGATAATAATGATATCGTTCTCAAAGATGAAGTCCTCGTCAGAGAGGTTCGGCCGTAGAACGTGCATTGTGGACTTTGGGCTCACGGGCGGGTAAGGTATTGGTGGGAGTTTCGATGTCGCATCGGTCTCCTTCGCCTCAGATTGAGGACCCTGGGACGTGGCAGACTTGGAAGGGCTGTTCGTACCATCACTCAAGGGTGGTGGGTCATCAGTAGACGTTGTGTGTTCCCCGGAGGGGCCATCGGGGAGTGATGGTTGGCCCTTGACTGGCGTTTTCGAGTCAGCATCTATTGAAGTTATCGGTAACGTCGATGCACAAAGTTGAGATGCATTCGGAGAGAGGGTGACAGCAGAGCATTCGCTTGGGCTGAGTACGGAAAGGGTGTATCGTGCCTTGTCTCCGTGCATGCTCCGCGTGATGAGGTAAGTCTTTGTCGTACTTTCAAGCACAACTCCCCATCCCGAGTCGTCAGCAGAGTTCATATCCACGTCACCATCGCCTTGGTTTTCTCGGACTACAGCGATCTTCCGACGCTTGGGTGGTGGCGGGTTAGCCGTCGACCCTTGGCGATGGTGGGGAAAGAGTGCGCATTGTACGACCTGTGCATCATATTTGAACCTGCGTATGTACATCCCAAACAGGTCAGCCTGAGGGTGGGGGGCGAGTAGAAAAGAACGCACCCAATCCCGGTCTTGCTTTTATTCCGATCCGGTACACCGAAAGAGATCGTCATTACTTGCATCTTCCTCGCCTCCTCGGCGATTTCAGTCACCTCGCTCAGCCCTGCCTTCTTCATTTCCGTGAAGTCAACATTAAGCATTCGTCTCTTTGGCGCATTTGTCGCATCAAGGAGTGGTGGAGACGACGGTAGGGGAAGACCAAGAACGTCAGCGCGACGCTGTGTGTACTCTGCAAGTCTCTGTGCACGGTTACGAATCCCAAGACCAGGTGCAACGTGTGCGTTTTGCTGAAACGACACATTAGCCAAAGTGATACATCGGTGTGAATGATACGAGAACATACCTCGACGACATCGACGCTAATAACCTCGAACGCACTCCCATCATGGCCCCATCCCCACCCGCAGCTGACACACCCTCTTCCATCATCTTCGGCTTCTTCAAAGCTCGTCATTCGACCAGCATTATCGCCCCTTCCTGCACTTTCTTCGCCATAGAATGACTCACCCCATCCACCAATGAAACGGCTCGCCCAAACACCGCCCGCGTAACCAGGCGGCTGAGGGTCATTGTTCGAGGAAGACGTGGAAGGAGCCGAGGAAGTCGGTAACGGCAGAGGTGTATTGGTGCGTGTGCGGGGAACACTGGCAGTTCCATTCACGTGGCCGTTGGTACTAAGGCCGTTTATGCCAATACGACCATCGCTTTGCCCACTTTTAACCGCCCCTGAGGCCGAAGCCAGTGTAGGCACAAGTGCAAGTACGACACGTATCGTTCGACCTTCCTTCTTTGCCCGAGTGATACCACTCCATGTTAACAGACCGGCGTGCACTGCGCACTGGATAACATCGGAGTCGTCTGTGTAAACACGGCGTCGCGAGAACGAATACATCGATGGAGTGAACGGAAAAGGTGGAGGGGGAGGCAGACCACCTCCCCAAAGGCGGAACTTCTGAGGTCTTGCAGGAGGTAGAAAAGATGGCGGAACAAGAATTGTAAGGCGGAGTTCAGTGGGAATCTGAGTCGCTGCAGGGGTAGGCTGTGGTGCAGAGGTAAGGACTAAGGAGCTCGAGCTAGAACTTGCCTCTGAGATTTTGACCTCCTTTGGTTTATCCCCTTCAACAATCGGTGTAGGAATCCATTCCGGGAAGTAGTAAGGGAAGGGTGTCCGTGGCCAAACATATGTTCCGAGATTGACAAACGGTTTGTTCTCTCTTTCCTTCCTGGCTTTCGCAAGTTCCTCGGCACTGGGCATGCGCTCAAGCATTTCCAGCCGCTCACGTTCAAGTATTTCCAATCTCTCGCGCTCGAGCAACTCAAAGCTTTCGTGCTCCAATCTCCCCACACGCTCGCGCTCCATAGGATCGAGTCCGCCAAGCCTGTCGCGTTCAAAGAGCTCACCGAGTTCCCGTTGAATCAACTCAAAGCGTTCCCTGGCCTCCAGTCGTCCGCGCTCAGCTTCTGTGTGTTCTCCCTCGCGATATGGGGCATTCATCTGCTCCCGCTCTCTGTCAATCCCAGCGCCGCGCCCGCGTTCCATGTGTTCTAATCGTTCTCTCTCTCGCTTCTCGTTTATTTCTCGGTCGGCCCCGGGTCCAGTTGGACGCCCATCACGTTCACGTTCAATCATCGGCACATCGATGACCTTCTGATCCCTGTCACTTTCCTTGTCTCTGGAAGGCTCAGCTCCACTTGCGCTCGCGGCCTCCATTCCTCTCTCTCGGTCTCTCTCCGTGGCCTCAGGACGTTCACGCTCTCTCTCCCGTTCAAACGCCTCTGCCCGTTCTCGTTCTATCATGACGAATGGATTAGATCGTACGGACATGCGTTCACGATCACCGGAGCGTTCCAGAGCATGTTGCTCGGAAGGTAAGGGGGGTTCCCGATCATGTATGATGCGATCTCCGTCGTTGATGACTATGCGTTCTCTCTCATGGAAGACCCGGTCCCTCTCGAGCCTATCCCGCTCGGGAAAAGCACGATCTCGGTCTGAGAGGACTATGCGCTCGTGTTCGAACATTGTCCTATCTCGTTCGGCCATTGCGCGCTCCCTGTCAGTAGGAGATATATGCTCATTGTCCCGCTCTGGGACGGGCATGTCTATGCGTTCGCGGTCAGCGATAGGGATCCTCTCTCGGTATTGCCGACGGTCCATCTCGCGCTCGCGTTCTCTGTCCCGGTCCCAGGCGAGTTGCCGTTCACGCTCGTTGATAAATTGGAGTTCGTGTTCCCGAGGATAATCGTGTGGGGGTGGAGGATGGTGTGGTCCGGGGGCACCTGGCCCAGTCGTGCTCGTGCTAGTAAGAGGTGATATACCCACCCCGCTGATGTTTATCCCGCGGGGAGATGGCATACGGGAATGTGTGCGACGGTCGCGGTCTCTCTCCCTCTCGCGGTCGTGAACCCGAGGCTGCATCCCCGGTCCAGTTTCTCCCTCGCGGTGTATACCGGCGACGCGCTCACGTTCACGCGGGGTATGCACCTCCCGCTCGCGAATGTCGCGTTCTCGTGGTGGGATTGGTACGCCCTCCACCTCCCTCGACATCAGCTCGCGTTCGCGTTCCATCCGCTCCCGCTCGCGTACAGAGAGCACTTCCCTCTCCCTCTCCCTCTCCCTCTGAACAGTGATGTCTCTCTGACCCGGTGGGATCACGTCGCGCTCGCGTGGAGGAAGGAGCATGGCTTGGTCCCTCGATGCCTCCCTTAGCCGTTGACGCTCGCGTTGTCTTAGATAAGCCGCTCGGTCGTGATCGGGGTGATACCCACTTTCGGGGTCGTGCGTCGGATCTGGGTCCTTCTCCCGAACCAAGTCACGTGGAGGACCCCCCATGGATATGTCCCGTTCTCGAGCCATCTCTCGCTCCCGTTCGCGGGCGACAACCATGTCCCGCTCGCGCTCCCGCACCGGGTCCCACTCGGGGGGATGTGCCTGGAATTGTCCCTGTCCTGGAAGTAGAGTAGGACCTTGCCTATGGGGATGTGAGAAGGGAGGTGGCACATGCATGCGATCCCTATCATGTGATGGGCGTTCGCGGGGAGGCGGAGGCATCCGATCGCGCTCACTCGGAGGTGGCATCCGATCGTGTGGAGGACCTACGGCCATGCGATGACTTGAGCCCGGAGGTGACTGCTGTACTTGTGCGGGTGTTCGCAGGGGGGGAGGTGCAGGTGGTGCACGAGCAAGCGGAGATATTCTATGCATGTGGTGTGGAGGGCGGTCGCGTTCATGAGGAGAAGGGATTGGGCGATCATGAGCAGAAGGAATCGGGCGATCATGGGGAGATGTGAGGGACCGCTCATGGGGCGATGCAAGTGAACGTTCACGCGGAGACGGAAGGCCCCTTTCCCTTTCTCGTTCTCTGTCAAAAGGACCGCTCACACGGTCTCTGGCTGCATGACGAATGAAGTCCATATCCTCTTGTTGACGTTCGCGCTCGCGTTCCCATTCCTTTTCTCTATCTCTCCCAGATCTGAAACTGGCACTAGGGCTGGTACCAAGATGAGCAGAAGATGGGGCATGCGTCTGGGTTTGCGCCTGTACGGTAGGTCTAGCCATTTGCTCATCAGCAGTGCGTTTGTCGAGGATGAGGACGCCGGCAGCAGTCGTCAACAAGGGCTTGGAAGGAGGAGAGTGGGCGGCTGCAGCGGGAAGCAAGGATGCACAGTGGTATAGAATGGAACGTGTGACTAGAAGAACAATGGGGCGATCGTGAGGACGCACCGATGTTCGATGGTGTCGAGCTACCGCTTGCATGACCACGCTGCACTACAGGACTACGCTCTGAGCGGGTGGATTAAAATGCAGAAGAAAAAAAAAAGATGCAGATGCCGAAGTAAAGGCGAGAGCGCAGGATAAGGGGTCTGATCAGCGCCTATCCAGAGCGAGTGGTGGACAAGTATACCTGAGCCGGGCATAGCCGATTTGATTTGCGTAGGAGGTTGCTGGTGGGATGTTCGCGGATGGTGTGACGCTAGGCCGGGCCCCAAATTGGATACAGCGAGAGGGGAGGACCCCTGACGCGACGCTGGGGGAGGACCCCAGGAAGTGTGAGGGTGCACGTGAGGTGGGGGCGCAGAAGGAGACGGATGCTGCAAGCTAGCCATGGCAGGAGTGGGATCGATGGGAGTGGGCTGGATCTGCGACGAGGAACGTGGGGTGAGATGGTGCATCGGGGGAGGGTCCGGACGAAAAGAGGGGTGGGATGGGTAGTATGGGTTGGGCTGAGGGGGATACGGTACTGGCGGAACTGACGGAGGCTGAGAAGGATGCGAGTGCGGGTGCGGGTGTTGTGGCTGGTGTTGGGACTGGGGGGAAGCAGAGGCGGCAGGGAGAGATGCTGTGACTGATTGAGTCAGTGGGGGAGACTCGTGTTGCAACGCAGGCGGCCGTCTCCGGTGCTGAGAGGGAGAGTCCTGGAGGAGATCAGAGACGTTCATATTTGAGTAGGACGATGGGAGACAGCAGAGAGGAGGGAAAGAAAAAGAAAAAAAGAAAGAGGATGGCGAGCGTTGGAAGATGAGAGTGGAAGGAAGGGGAACCAAAACGGTGAGTAAAAGGAAAAGGCTGCGAGCAAAAATCAGCTTCATTTCAATTAGATTCACATCTCACGATCGAGATCCATGCCCACGTGGGATGGATCGAGATCCAAAGGCACTGCTGATCGCCGAATTAGGACATCCCTCCTGTCACCCAACCAATCCGCTGCGCTCGTCCTCTGACATGCGCGAGAGCGGACTCGGTCTCATGTATGCCATCCTGGCGCAACTGCTCTCTAATCCCATTCTGAATCACGCAAAAGGCTCTTGAGCATCACTCCAACGAACGATCCGTATCGCCCCATCCACGTCAGATAACACGTCATCCTGTTACTTTATCCTAGCACCGACACCCGCCGCCTGGGCCCACAAGTATCACTCGTTGAGATCATCTCTCCTCTACGTTCAGCGAGAGCAGACCCTCACTACGGCGACGCTTCATCGCGCACAGTGCTCGCATGACCATCCGTCCACTGCAAAATCCGAGGAATCCTTCTATACGTCACCTTTTCCAGATACGGCCATCATTTCCCACAACAACTTACTGTGGTCGTGTTGCTTCTGCAGCAACGTCGCCGCTTTGCACGGACGCTCATTAAACAGAGACTCGGATCTTTCCGTGGAGCACAGCGAGCGCGGGAGCGACCTGCTTGCGACGGTTTGATGTTGGATAGCCACACCCCGCTTCATTCTTCTTATTATCCAACCCGGATGATCTCGGCACTGAAACGGACGCGTTACCAAGCATCCGTCCTATCGGTTACTACGGGTCCCGGAGAAAACCGGTGCGTTGTGGAACTCCCTTACGGAATCCAAAATTGCGGCATAATTGTCCAAGTCGTCTAGCTTACTTCACCGTTACGATGACCGAGGCACCGTTCACAATCTCTGTCTCTGACAGTAAGCTTGACTTGCTCCACAGAAAACTGGAACTCTCTACGTTCCCCGACGAGCTCGAGAACGCCGCCTGGAAATATGGTGTACCACTCGCCGTCGTCCAGAGGCTAGTGGAGCGATGGAAAAACGGTTACGACTGGCGCAAACATGAGAGGCAACTCAACGATGAGCTACCCATGTTCACGCGAGATATCCACGTTGACGGCTTTGGCATGATCAACGTTCATTACGTGCACAAGAAGAGCAATGTGATCAACGCGATTCCCTTACTCTTTTGCCATGGATGTATGTATGATTTGTCACCGACCCATGTTTCAAGACCCTGAAGGGAGCGTTTAGGGCCAGGATCGTTCCTCGAGGCGCGCAAATTGCTGTCTCTGTTGACTGCCCCGTCTCCCGACTATCCGAGCTTCCATGTAGTGGCACTCAGCTTACCTGGTTATGGGTTTTCCGAGGCTCCTCGAAAGCAAGGATTCGCTATCAGACAGTACGCCGAGGTATGCATCTTTTACGTCATGCGTTCAATATATCAATTTTATGGACAGGTTGCACACAAGCTGATGCTGTCCTTGAGATACAACGAGTATGGTTAATCATCGGAATCATTCCACTACTGCAGTGGACTGACTATTTCGTCGTAGTCACTCAGGGTGGAGATTGGGGATATGCGGTATATTCGCATAATGACATCTTTCGTCGAGGATGATCTAGCTATTGCAGATCACGCGTCAGATGGCTATGGAATTCGGCGGAAAGCATCACAAAGCCTGGCACACGAATACGCCATAGTGAGCTCTATGCCTCGTTTTATCAATAATGACACTCATGGATTATATCAGCGGCGCTCCTCCATCTCCCTTGAATGAGCCACTGTCGTTTCTCTTGTTCTTAATGACACCTTTGACCGCGAAAGAGAAAGAGGGCTTGAAACGTGTACAATGGTCTCAAAGCCAAGGCCACGGTTACTTTGTAGAACAGGCCACCCAACCTCAAACTCTCGGCTACTCGTTGGCAGACAGTCCTGTTGGGCTGCTCGCCTGGATCTACGAAAAACTGCACAACT
>JBBPKN010000315.1:5452-48022 GCA_038089275.1 Pulveroboletus cf. rosaemariae
CCTTCTAAAAGTATTTATTATTTCTTTCCTTCAGCAGTGATTATGTGATCATAAGTCACCTGACATGGATCTTCCTGGGATCTTCCCTGGAACTGCTCTCCTTTCCTATCTCTATGGATCTAATCTTAGATACATCTGTGGCAGATCTATAGATTGGATCTTATCTGTGGCAGAGATTTCTGTTCTCATGGTGCAAGCACTTCTGACCCTGCATTCCATTCTTAGTCTTCTCTTTCATTTCTTCATATTTGCACCTCCTTTTTGCTGGCATTTTTTAATCTCCACTCCATACTTCTATTCTTCCTTATTTATAGAGTTCAGGGTTACTTCCCTTATTAGGTAGCACTGTACTTAGTAAGCAGACCCCTTGGGCAATATATAAGGAGTAAGGTAGGCAGGACTGGATCCCCAGTCTTACTTACTTGAGCTCTGATTTAGTTTTACATCTGAGGAATCACCCCTTTTACAGATTATCACAGACAACACCTCTATAGCTTTCACAAGTGGTCCAGCTTGATTCATTTTTGCATTCCTTTGCCTAGTTCAGGGCCACTAGCACAAAAGCCCTTTAGTAGAAGAAGGCACTCACCAAGAAGCCCTTAGGGTTATAGTTAGAGTAGTTTAGCATATCTGCTTGTGCTTCAATGATTACCTTTTCAACTTCCTTCTCATTCTCATTATCTACTACTGTGATTCTTTCAACCTCTGCACATAGATCTGACAGCTCCTTTACTACCTTGTCAATCTCCTCATTCTTGCTCCCTGAACTTCTGGCATCTCTGGTCTCTGTTATCCATGTCTTTCCCAATGCATCAATTAGCTACTCTAGCAGCCAGTTCTTGTGCCTCACCTTCCACCATATCTTCCCACCTATCTTCCTTAGTGATGTCTTCATTAGGTGACAGCCCTTGGCCAACTGTCAAAGGCCCTTTTTTGTCCCTTCTAAGTCTGCCCTACCTTTGGATACCTCATCTTTCTTACCCTTTTTCCTCTGCTTTCTCTCTGGCTTCTTCTGGTTAGAGCAGTCACACCTTACCTTCACCTCTATACAGGTAAGACATGACATTGAATTTCCCAGGCCCACCTTATATTTCAGTCCCTGGTTATTATACCTCCAGTACTTTAGTCTCTTCTCTGCTCTTCTCTTGCCCTTGTTGTTACTTGACTTCACCTGAGCTAGGCAAAGTTCCTCTATCTAAACCAGGATTGATTGCTAGGTCTTGACAGCATGTCTCATACTTACCTGTTTCCAGATTACCTCCACTATCTTCCAAGCCTCCTTTGCTTTCCTTCAAGTCTTCTCCTTCTCTTTCCTCACCTTTCCTTACCACTTTCACTTGGCATACTTCACATTACCAAGCTCTTCTTCATCTTTTATGCACTCCTCAAGGCACTCATCAGACCAGGTATGAATGTTGGCAAATGAAGACATAGTAAGAGGAACTTGTGTGGAAGTCTCTGAAGTGGTATTCATTTTTATGGGCTCTTGAACAGCTAAACTGTTGTAAACTTGACTAGCACACATTAGCTTTTCATTTATGGTAAATCTTACATAAGCTTAGAGCATATACTTTGTACCATTTTCTAGTTTATGTCCTTAGTAACTTGATATCTACTGAGATTCTTACAGGTTATTATAATTCCACTTAGCTCTGCACAACACTCCTTTTCAACATAAACTTCAATGCTTGCTCTAATCACCCACTAATTGAGAGCATGTGGCCTTCAGGGATTTATGCCTTAAGAGGGGAATACTGTTATATCCCATGCCAATAAGTCAACTCTGCTTCATCTCTAGTGTAACTCCAGTTGCTTTCATGCTTTAAACTACATACTTCCTGGTTTTCTTTACCTCCATCCCTTCCTACCTAATGTTGATTACAACATTACCTATGTTAACTCCATAATATTCCAATATAACTTCATAGCTTCTCCAACCTTACTTTCTATTCCTGTTTCTTTTCTTTCTCACCCCTTTCTATCATCATTTTGTTTCAGTTTGACATTCTTCAATGTTATTTCCCCTGACATCTTTATTTGTATCCAGGATACATTGGCACCTGCTTTGCTTATGAGACAACTCCCTTTATATCTCTGTTTTTTCCTTAGATAATCTGCTTCTCCAAGTTATAAGTATGGTAGCTCTATATCTTGTACCTGAGTAACATATGTTCTTTACATGAGGGCTGATGCTACTGCTAAATGAGTAAATCCATTCTAACCCTAATCCCATCTAAGGGCACTTCTTCTACTAAGATGAGCTTTTGTGGCTAGTGGCTCTAACTAGGCAATGATAAAAGGAAAGGATGAGTCTACTCAAGACTGTAAAGGGACAAGCTACAGCCAGGCCTTAAGGGAGAATTCCCAAGGGATTACTTGTGAAAGCCCAAGGCTTAAGTAATAAAGACTGAAGAGCCAGCCCTTTATACTCTTACCCTTATATATTGTCTAAGGACTACTGCTGACTAATACATGAGCTACTAATTGTCATATTCTATATCTCTGATCCAATTCTGACTGTTAAAACTTTCCATTCCACTAAAAAGAGACTGTTAAAACCTATACCAAGATGAGTATACTTTTAACCAGTTCCTCTTTTTTAAATGAAACCCTTGATGCTGGAGAAAGATCAGAACTCCAGGGTGCTCTGGAGAGTTCCAGGGAAATCTAGAAAGGGTTTCAATGGTCAAATGGGACTCAGCTTCACCTTATGGGGTATGCCCTTGCACTTCTTCATTGTCCCAATTTACATAGATGTTGGGGTTGGTGATAAGGCTGTCTCTATGTTCAACAGGAGAAACAGGCAGGACAAGGAGAGTCAAGCCTAGTTATGGGGTTGAGGTTTTACGACTCCTTTGAGGATATTGCATAGCCTCAGAGGTACTCTGGAGTAACCCAGAGGGTCAGAGTGAGCCCAAGGGCTCAAGCAGAGTGAGGATGATGACAAGAGGGTTTTCTGGTGTTTTTGTCAATATTCATACTAAGGTGACAGATTATCAAAACCCAAATACTGCTGCTACTACTACTACTAGATTGGAGTTCATCAGAAGGGGATATGAGCTCCGGAGGTCTCCAGAGATTTCCGGAGATTTCCAAAAATGATCAAGTAGTTAAGTAGTAGGTTCTTCATTAAACAGGACTCAGCTTTAGTGCCCTGGCATAGCCTTAGTATCCTGATTGCAGCAGGCCAGAGATGGCAGAGAAGAGCTTTCTTAGAGCTCAACAAGAGAGACAGACAAGATGAAGAGTGTCAAGTCCAATCTTAAGGAGCAGAGTCATCAAGACTTATAGAAGGTAGCCAATAGGCTGATCATAATCTCCAGCAGGGCTAGAGGGTCAGAGTAAGTCAGAGGACTCAGGTCGGATAGGGGTAGTAACAACAGTAAAGTTGTCACTTATCCCAAGTCAACAATAAGCCATAATGACTTTAATGCTGAAAACTCCAAAGTAACCCGGAGGGTTGAAGTGAGCCCAAAGGCTCAATCAGAGTGAGGATAACAACAAGAGGGTGTTTCTGTCAATATTTGTACTGAGGTACAAGATACAGAACTACAGTACTTATACCTCAGAGAGGCAAAACTATCTAGAAGTGTAATGAAATAAAACAGGTACAAACTCAGAAGTGAAGCAGATGTCTAGATATCTAGGAAATGAATGGAGATGTCAGGAAGACAATGTCCAATCATGTCAGACTGAAACTGAAGGGTAACAGGATAAAACAGGGAAGAGCAAGGAACAGGAATGAAATGGAAATAGTAACAATGATGGTAATGGTAACTGACTGGGAACAGTAATGGAGTTATATCGGGACAGTCTGGAGATAACAAAGGGGAACTAGGGTAGTACTTAACTGGAGCAGAGATAGACTGGAAGCAGAATGGGGCAGAGTAGGAGCAGAAGCCTGGGGAAGCATATAATGCTGAGGGGCGGGAAGTGTACATGTGTAACTGGGGGAGACTGGAATTGTTATAATGCACTTTTTCATTTTTTACTCTTTTTGGACTTATCATCTTACTACTGTAGCTCTTCACCTTGTCACATCATGTGACCCTTTCACATCTTTACATTTTTACCTCTTCACTTCTTCACTATTTCACCATTTCACCTTTCACATCTTCACCTGGCACAAATCTAGAGTGATCTAGACTTTGATATCACACCTCATGTTTGTCTCATGTATTTCTAGATCCCTGCTCTCTTATTGCTATTGAATAGCTTACTGTACAATACTTTAGGGCCAGCAGCAGTTACATGGTCTGTGCACAGTATGTAGCAATATAAAAGGAGGTCAGCTCAAGCCTGGATTTTCCCAGTCTTGTGTACTTGAACCTTCTAGTTTTTGTTTCATCTTGGCTCTTATCTTTTCACTATTCTTGCCTAGTTCAGAGCCACTAGCATAAAAGCTCTACTCAGGATTAGGATCAGTTAGCACACACCAAGGCTAGGTATTAGGTTTAGGTCAATGCATCTACAGTTGCATTTCAGGAATGGTGATGGAGGGCTGGAGTTGCCTGGAGGGGAATCAGAGGACTGGAGTGGCTTACTAGGTGCAAAGACCAATTGTAAGCCAGGTCAGAATGGGGTTGGAATTTGGGTCAGAGGTCTGGAATATGACACTGACCCAATTCCAACCCAGCTTACAACTGGTCCTTACACCTAGTAAGCCAATCTAGCTCTCTAACTTCCCTCCAGGCAACTCCAGCCTTCTATTACTATTCCATTCCATCCCAGCTACATGTGTATACTTCCTGCTTTTCCATCAGTATACACTTTCCCAGCCCTTCACTTTTGCTCTGCCCTATTCTGTTTTCAGTCCTATCTCTGTTCTAGTTAAGTACTACCTTAGTTTTACTTTATCTTCTCTGAATTACTCCAATATAACTCCATTACTAGTCCTGCTTTCAGTTATTGTCACTATTTTCATTTCTGTTCCTGTTCCTTGTTTTTCCTTGCTTTTTTCTGTCATCTCTGTTATGGTTGGTTTCGGTTATGGTGTACACGAAGACGTTAACCCTAGTCTGGGGCTTGCATTGACAGTTTCAGTTACGATAACGGTGATGATGATTGAGAATGATAAAGAATATAGGAGTATGAGTGAACACTGCACTAGAGGTACAAGTGCTCAAGACTGGGGAGTCTTGAGATGATATGCTATAGTTTATATAGGTACAGACTATGCGCATGGACCAAGATCCTGATGGGAGAATTCCCATGGACCCTGCATGGCGATCAAAAAGAAGAGAAGACACCATGAGAATAGCCAATGGCTGAAAGAGCTCGGTGCTTCTAAAATGGAAGAGTGACGGAAATGAAAAAGGGCTGGAAGACATGAGGCTAACCCTATGCCCTGGGTCTAGACCAGTCATGTGACCCGACACGTGCCCTGATAAGATAAAAGATTAGATAACCACGTGGATAGATAAGATAAAGTCACGTGATCGAAAAGTTTGAAAAAGCAGACTATAACACTATCCCCTTTTTAGGTCTCGGATTCCAGACGAGACACAAGGAGAGCATTCATTTTGGTGTGGTTTTCATAAGGTTTAAATAGAGAACAGAAAGATGCGAGGTCGGTTGTGAAGAGATGACGTGGAGTGGAGGGATGTAACTTGTGGAATTCTATGATAAGATCCAGAGAATTAGCCAAATCGTCCTTTGTTTGCCAGGTACGATCTGATTCTCCATATCCAGTCCAATGTACCAGATATTCCAACTTGCCCTTTCGAATACAAGAGTCAACAATGTGGTCAACCTCATATTCTTCATGTCCTTCTTCAGTAACCAGGATTGGGTCAGGGGTGAGGATATCCTGCCCACGGAGCGAAGGGAGATAAGGTTTGATACGCAATATATTTATGGTGGGATGAATGTGCATCGTGGAAGGGAGGTTTAGGTGAACAGCATGGGGGATGACATCAAGGATAGTAAATGGGCTGATCCATCATTTGGTAAGTTTTTTTGATGGATAAGGAAGCGTTAGATTCTTTGTAGAAAGAAGAACTTGCTGCCCTTTAGTGTATGAGGGTAGCAATGTAGTGTTTTGTTTTGTCATTCTTTCTTGCATTTCCTGTAAAGCCTCTTTTACGTCTTTGAAGGACTTTGCCATTTCATGAAGGAAGTGGGATGAGGGATTGGTGAAGAGTGGCGCTTTGAAACCAAGTCTAGGATGATAGGTTTTCGTGATTTCGAAGGGTGATGTTTTTGTGGATGTCGAGTAGGAGTTATTATGATGATATTCGGCTATTTTAATCCAATCTGCCCACGATTCCTGTCACTTGGCAATAAAGTTCCTTAAATACTGTTCTAGTTCCTGATTAATTCGTTCCGTTTGTCCATCCGTTCTGGGGTGATAAGCTGTAGAAATCTTCTGCTTGATCTGCAGTATTTTGTTCAGCTGTTTTGAAAACTCCGATATGAATTGCGGTCCTCGGTCCGAGACTATGGAGGATGGGAGACTGTGTCTCGACCATACGTTGTCCCTAAATAGTTCTGCTACATAAAGAGAAGAAAGAGATGAAAGGCATGGAATAAAAACAACTTCTTTTGAGAAACGGTCTACTACCACCATGATGGCATTGAAACCTTTTGATTCGGGAAGTCCAGTGATGAAGTCTATAGATATATCCACCCATGGGGTAGATGCGAGGGGAAGGGGTTTAACGGGAATAATAGCTTCTGAGCCCTTGGATGTTGCACATGTAGAACAGTGTGAAATGAAATTTGCAACATCTTCCTTGAGCCCAGGCCAATAATAATAATGGGATAAAAGTTGCTTGGTGTGGTTTTGACCTGCATGACCGCCAAGTGGAGAAGAATGAAAAAGATTAAGTGCTTCTAAACGTAAAGGTTCAGGGATAAATACTTGTTCTTGGTTGTTTAAATAGACCTTGCTCTCTGGACTATAACACCAGGGATCGGAGAGTCGAAGGTCGGTGGAAGCGGTTTGTACACTAGTGAAAAAAGATGAAGAGAGAGAAGTGAAATGGTTGAAAAGATGAGGAGGAAGCATGACGATTTGTTTATTTGTTTCCGGTTTATTTGTGAAATGGTCCTGTCGCCGTGATAAAGCATCCGCTCTACCATTGGTGGAACCCAGTTTGTAACACATTTTAAAATTAAACTTGGTGAGGGTGGCCTGCCACCTTGCCTAATGGGGAGAAAGGTCCTGGGGGCGTTTCCAGTATTCGAGGTTTTTGTGATCTGTCCAGATCTTAAAAGAATCTCTGCCTATTAAATAATGGTGCCAGTCGCGAAGAGCGTGAATGACAGCGAGAAGTTCCTTGTCATAAATAGAGTAATTGAGTTCAGCAGCATCCAGCGAATGGGAAATGTAAGCTGCTGGTTGCCATAACCCATCGTCTTGTTGATAGGAGATGACAGCTCTGATGGCGACATCGGAAGCGTCAGTTTCGATTCGAACCGGTTTAGAGGAATCGGGATAACAAAGGAGTGGTTCGGAGGTGAGAATGTCCTTGAGATGAATGAAGGCAGTCATGCACTCTGCTGTCCATTCAAACTTGGCGTCTTTCTTGGTAAGGAAATTGAGGGGGTGGGCTATATCTGCAAAGTTGGGAACAAATCTGCAATAATAGTTTGCAAGTCCAAGGAAGGCCTGAATCTGCTTGACGGTTTGGGGTATGGGCCAATTTCGAACTGCACTGGTCTTGTTAAGTTGCATCTGTACCCCCTTTTTAGATACAACCATTCCCAAGTAATCAACTTGGTCTTGTGCAAAGTGACATTTGGACGGTTTAAGGAAAAGGTCGTGGTCACGAAGATGACCTAATACTTTGGCAACAATTTCAAGGTGTTGATTTCGGTTCTTGCCTTGTGTAAATATCATGATGTCATCGATGTAGATGACCACGTGTTCCCACATGTCATGGAAGATATTGTTCACCATGGCCTGAAATGTTCCTGGTGAGTTACATATTCCAAAATACATTACCAATGGCTTGTAAGCACCGATGGGAGTTGTAAAGGCTTCTTTCCATTCATTGCCTTTCTTCATGCGAATATTATTATAACCCCATCGCAAGTCTAGGGTTGTGAACATATCGGCTCCATTTAACCTGTCAATTAGTGTTGGAATGAGAGGTAAAGGATAGTTGTTCTTGATGGTATGTTCGTTAAGATAGCGGTAGTTGATTACCATTCGTTTTCCGCCATCTTTCTTCCTGATAAAGAATACCAGGGATGTCTGTGGGGATTTTGAAGATCTTATGTAACCTTTCTTCATTTCCTTGTTGACGAATTCTCGTACTTCCTTCATTTCTTCATTTGAAAGTGGAATAATACAACCCTTCTTTGGAATAAAATCTTCTTTTAATTCCACGGCATGATCCCAGGGTTTTCGGGTAGGCATGCATTCTGATTCGTGCTGTGAGAAAACGGTTAGGAATTCCCACAACTCTCTTGGTACTTCTTTTTGTAACTGCGTTTGTTCTTCTGCGGTTATCCTTCTTGCCATAAGATGTGACTCGCAGTCCGCTGTACATCTAGAGAAGTTAATTTCTTTTGTTACCCAGTCTATTTCTGGGTTGTGCCTTGTGAACCAATCAAAACCTATAAGAAGGTCTAGTGGTCTGAGTGACGATACATAGGCAACGCTTCTTTCCCAATGCCATTTCCCATTGGCTCCCTTGATTGCTATATAAATAATCACATAAGTTGTAATCTTTCCAATAGAACCTTCAGTTCCGTCGGCATTGTATACTGTTAATGGTTTTGGCATATCTTTTTCGTGAAGTCCATGTTTCCACACGAACTTCTGATCTATAAAAGTTACTGATGCTCCTGAATCAATAATAGCAAATGTGAGACCGCATGATTCCATTTTTAAACCTTGTTTTCCTTTTACTTCGCCATCTATCTTTACACTTACCCCTAATTCTTCTCATTGTTTTCTGTTAAATAATTTGGCTAGATCTTTTCTTTCTTCACTTCCTACTGCAAACAATTGTCTGTTAATATTTTCTGACGGAATTAAGCACTCTATATCCGGGGCCACGCTCGATAGAGACGCCGTCATGGTAGGAACTTTATTCCATTTCATAGTAGACACATTGAAAGATGAAGGAAGATAAAAAGAATTGCATACTGGGATTCCCAACTCTAACCTATCAGGTTTCCCTACTCTTTTCCCGACGATTCCTGATGCTTCTTTTCTGTTTCAAACAGATCTTGGAAATATGCCCAAGCTTTCTCCATGCTTCCCCATGAAGCAGCCAGGATCTCCTGAAACCTTGCAGCATCTGCCATGTTGTATACTGGACCGATGCCGGTAGGCTTGGCCGATTGCCATCCATTCTTATCTGGTGGCGAAAATTCTCCATACCTAATCGGTTGGACGAATTGAGCTTGCGCTCCTTGTTGACATTGCTGCTGTGTGCTCCTTCCAAAATTATTTAAAGGACGTGGGGCTGAGGGATTAAACTGCCCTCTGCAGTCTCTGGCCATGTGACCAGGCTTTTCGCATTTGTAGCAGGTGCGGGTCTGCATTGTGACAGGAGCTGCGCCTTGTCAATCTACATCCATCAGGGCTCCTCGACCTGGTTGGACGCCTGTAGAAGTGAATCGGGGTGTCGGTGTGAAATTGTTAGAAGGGGGACCGCGAGGGGATTGGAAACGATTCTGGAATCGAGGAGAGGCCCTTTCCACAGCCATATGCTCGAACCCTCTTCCAATTGTTCTCATCTGCTCAGTAAGATCAAAGAAATCTTCTTTGATACCTTGCATAATTGCTTGTTGGTACACTTGGTAGTGCACCTGTTCCCTTAGAAGCTTGGCAGCGTGCTCCAAGCTTATCCCTGCATCCTTCCTTAGTACCTCAAAGGCTTGCAGGTACTCATCTATTGAGTTCCCATGCCTTAACCCTTCTAATCTTTTCATGGCATTGTGTGCCATCTCCTGTATCTGGAAGTAAGCCCTCATTTCTAGAGCGATACCTCCAAAGTCCGGCCAGGCTCCATCTCCTTTCTGCCTTCCCTGACCATCGTATTCGGTTTCTGCGCTGATGTATTTTTCGAGGGTTATCTGCACAAACCCTTCAGCCTTTCCTTCCAATCGTGAAAGCACTGCAGCACATTGTTGCCGGTTCATCTTCCACTCTTGTTCCACGACCCAAATGGAGAGAAGTGCGAACCACTTCCTTCACTTGGCCTTGTCCCCGTTCCACATTCCGGGGTCTCTAATCTTCCTCGACGTGCCCATCTTGGAAAGTTCTTTGGCCAGTCCTCTCATCATATCTCCAGTATCCATAGTCCCAAATGTCTGCGTAGGGGTCAATGGGTGGAAAAGTGGGAGCTGGTGTTGGGGTTCGGGGGAAATGCAGTATAGGGGTTCTGTCAGCTGTTCCAAGAGTATCGATCCGAGCTCTTGTTCGTTGTACTCAGGTGAGCTGGACGAGTTGTCTGGTTCCTCTTGTTGTATCTGATTGAATGGGGCCGACATGTTGGGCTATGGTCTGTGGGCATTTGTTTACAGTCTTTAGCGTTGCTGAGGGACGAAGTGTTCTTATCCTCTCCGATGCGGCTACCTTCCTGTCTCTTCCTCTCTTTGCTACGAAGTCCTTCTGAGTCTGTTCATCAAAATAGTTGAACCTTTTCTGAAATGAAAGCCTTCCAAATTCGTCGTCCTCAAATCCTAACAATGCTTCAATGATAAAATCCTTGAGTTGTTCCTTGTGTCCCCACAGAAACTCTTTCCTCATACGGTGCTTACAGTTATTGTGGTTAAAGCCCGAAGACTGGTAGATAGTCTTGAGCAAGTGTTATGGTCGGTTTCGGTTACAGTGTACACGAAGACGTTAACCCTAGTCTGGGGCTTGCATTGATGGTTTCAGTTACGATAACGGTGATGATGATTGAGAATGATAAAGAATATAGGAGTACGAGTGAACACTGCACTAGAGGTACAAGTGCTCAAGACTGGGAAGTTTTGAGACGATATGCTACAGTTTATATAGGTACAGACTATGCGCACGGACCAAGATCCTGATGGGAGAATTCCCATGGACCCTGCACGGCGATCAAAAAGAAGAGAAGACACTGTGAGAATAGCCAATGGCTGAAAGAGCTCGGTGCTTCTAAAATGGAAGAGTGACGGAAATGAAAAAGGGCTGGAAGACATGAGGCTAACCCTATGCCCTGGGTCTAGACCAGTCATGTGACCTGACACGTGCCCTGATAAGATAAAAGATTAGATAACCACATGGATAGATAAGATAAAGTCATGTGATCGAAAAGTTTGAAAAAGTGGACTATAACAATCTCTCAGTTTTAGTCTGATATGATTGGATATTATCTTTCCTGACATCTTCATTCATTTCTTAGATATTTAGACATCTGCTTCACTTCTGAGTTTGCACCTGTCTTACTTTGCTACACTCCTAGATAGTTCTGCCTCTCTGGGGTATAAGTACTATAGTCTTGTATCTTGTACCTCAGTATGAATATCAACATAAACACCCCCTTGTTATTGTTCTTACTCTGCCTGAGCCCTTAGTCTCACTTTGACCCTTCAGATTACTCTGGAGCACCTTTGAAGTCAAGTGATATCTTTGAAGAAATTGTAAGGTCCCATCCCCATGACTAGGCTCAACTCTTCTTATCTTGCCTGTCCCTCTTGTTGAGCATTGAGAATGCTTTCTTCCTAACCTTCAATACCATTGTAAATCAGGACACCAGAAAGTACAAGGATATATCACATAAGGTGAAGCCAAGTCCTGTTCAATCAATGAAACTCTTCCCAAATTTCTCCAGAAGTCTTTGGCATCTCTGGTGTTTCTGGAGTATAACCTTCCCTCAAGTTCATGCACCACCAAAGTGCTAGAACCTGATATTTGCTCTCTTAGCCATAAGGATTTCATTCAATGGGTATAAGTTTTAACAATATACTTGGACTTGATATATGTTTTAACACTAATCAGGAAATGCCCCAAACCCTGGGCTAATAGGTAAGAAAAAAATGAGGGAAAGGCATGAAGTGGAAATGAAGGAATGCCAGCAAAGGGCAGGCATGAATATAAAAGAGAATAAAAGAGAAGGCATAGCCTTGGAATAGAAGTGCAGGATCAGAGGTGCTGCATCCATGAGGATGGAAATCTCTGCCACAGATGAGATCTAATCTAAAATCTGCCACAGATGCATTTAGAGTCTAGATCCAGATTCAGATCAGATAAGATTCATGGAGATAAAGAAGAAGGGCAGTTTCCAGGAAGATCCAGGGAAGATCCATGTCAGGTAACTAACTGTCACATGACCACTGCTGGGAAAAGGGGATAATAAATACTCTTAATAGGATAGAATTACAGATTAGAGTTAAGCTGAAAAAGGGGTTTCTTGTGCATGATTATGTGATGTCATGTGACTGGTTCTAGTGCAGCAGTGTCACTTCATAACACTGAGTTCAAATATTGACCATAATACAATGTTATGATCATCCTTGATCCCCTCTTGCTTCATGACTTGATATTATATCCTATACTAAATCTCACAACTTGTCTTATGGCTTGACATTGTATCTCTTGGTGGAAAAGCCCTATGGCTTATCCAAAATCTCTGACCCTCTTTCAATCCCTCTGTAAATCAGGGCATCCAGTACTAGTGTAAGGGCACACCATATATAATAAAGCCAAGCCCTGTCTACTTCAAAGTTATCTGGAGTACCCCTAAAGTACATCATAGTTTATAATAATTGGGTGGCAATTCCAGAAGATAGAGAAACAAAGGCAGTATGTGATCAGTAATAGTACCTACATGATCACAAAGAGGCCCTCTCTTTTAGAAGAGAGTTTTGAATAAACTACTAACTATTTCTAATTTCTGGCTTTTAGCCATATTTTGTTGCCCTTGGTAAAGGGAGTGAAATGGAAGTGAATGTGAAAAGCCATAGTTTGACAGGTAAGATTGTGGGCTGTGAGAAGGGCTTTGGTTAATTTAATAATAGCCAGCATAAACAATTCCTCAATAATTAAGGAAAGAGCATGGGATTTATATTCCATCATGAGATAGAATGGAAATTGGCCAGTAACTGTTATGGTGTCAGACTCAGTATGACTCATCCTAACCCTAAATGGTATGGCCTTGAGGGAATACACTAGTATCAGTGTCAGTGTTAATTGGAATAGAATAAAGAAGACAGTGAATACTCAAGATAGCAAGCTCTGAGGAGCCATTGCACTAGTATCCAGAGAAAGCCACTGTATTGGTGACTAACTAGGGGTAAGAACTAGAGAGCAGTATGAATAACAAAGTGGTTAAAGCTAAGGGCTTTGTACTGTATCTCACTAAGTGTTTATACCTATTCTGTTAGTGCATGAATCATCTCTGGGGTATAGGAAACTACCATACATAGGAATAGGGCATAGGGTGTGCTTACTAAGAATATGACCAATGGGCCATGCAGATAAGGGATGTATCAAGAAGAGGCTATGTGGAATGGAAGGTCAGGGTCCAGGGTCAGCAGAGATTAAACCATATCCCCAGCCATAAGGCCAAGAAGATCTCATTTAGAGATCTGCCATAATTGCATCTGATCCTTATCTGGATCAAGATTAGATTTATTGGAGATGCAGATCAGGAGATTAATCTGTTATCTGAGATACTAGATCCAATCATAAGCATTGCCCAAACCCCAAGGGAACTCTGAAAGAACAACTTAACCATATCCTAGGGTTTATTTCTTGTTTGACATATAAGTCTCACAGTCACATGCTTGTCATGTGACACAAGCTGTGTGCTTATAACAGTAATAGAGTAAGAATGGCAGTTATGAACAAACTTGATATTATATCTGGCTCAGATAAGAATAATCATAGCCCTTCAAAGACATATGAAGTGAATAACAAGTCTCAAGACCTTTTATGAGGTGGGAACAGAGGAGGACCAAGGCACATCTGCTCTTGCTAGACACAGAATTGGGTTGCCCAATGAAATACTTGAGCCAGGAGTGATTACAATATCTGGACTTGATATCAGAATAAGAACAAGATTAAACTGGTTACCAATAGCAAAGAGTGTTACATCCCATGCCAATGGGCCAACTCCACTATGTCTCTGGTGCCACTCTGGTTGCTTTCATGCTTTAAGCTGTGTATTTCTTAGTTCCCTTTACCTCCATCTTTTCCTACCTATTGATTGTTTCCAACTTTATCTATGCTAACTCTGTATTATTCCAATACAACTCCATAGTTCCCCTGACCTCACTTCCTGTTCCTGTTTCTTTGTGCCTCACTTCTTCCTGTCATTATTTAGTTTTGGTTTGACATTATTTGATGTTGTCTTCTCTGACATCTTCATTCATATCCAGGATACATTGGCACCTGCTTCACTTATAAGACAACTTCTTTCACATCTCTGTTCGCTTCTTAGATAATCTGCCTTCCTAAGGTATAAGTATGGAAGCTCTGTATTTTGTACTGGGTGGGAATATCAACCATAACACAATGTTACAATCTCCTTAGATCCCCTCCTGCCTCATGATTGGATGTCATGCCCTACCCTAAGTCTTACAACTTACTCCACAACTTGACATTGTATCTCTTGTTCAGAAAAGCCCTATGGCCTATTCCAGGCCTCTGATAGTTTCCAACCCCTCTGTAAATTGGGGCACCCAGTACTAGCATAAGAGCACACCACATAAGGTAAAGCTAAGCTCTGTCCACTCTGGAATTATCCAGAGTACCCCCAGAGTATGTTGCAACTTTATAATAAAGAGGTGGATTACTAGCACAACAGATACATGTGTACCAGGTCTAGCAAGAGAGAGGAATGAAAGAGAGAAGTAGCATGAGAAGGATAACTATAAAGTACTACTTTTTATACTATAGTAAAGGCCATTGTTAATCTAAAAGAGAAAAAAGAATTTATTTACAATTAGTGATAAAAGGGGTTGCTATGTAAGCATGACAAATAAGAATCATAATTGACAAATAGGCTAATGAAGTGCATTAGAAATATGAAATAATAAGAATGAAATATACTTTATAAGATTTGCAATGGAGATTGCAAATAAACTATTTGTAAAAGATAAAACAGTTACCATATTACAAAAATGTAAAATAAAGAAGTATTTGCAATATCTGAAGAATAAAGGGTAACTGTAAAAGAAACAGAGTTTAAAGAAGAAAAGAATTGTAATATTACCCCTTTAGTTTGCCCAAGCTACCCAGCAAGAGACTAGAGTTGTTATGTTTTCTCCTCTTTTTCTTTTCCTCTGTTCTCTTTCACTCATTCTTCCCATAGTTTCTGCTCTTCCCACATCTCAGATGCTTTCTTGTTTATTTTCTTGCAATAGATTCCACTCTTCTCATATTCTGGTCTCATTCAGACTGCTCTCTGTTATGCCCTTTGCCTGGGCCTTCTATCTCTTAATTAGCTGACTCATAATTATTCTATCTTTTTCCATCCATTTCCACATGAATACCTTACTCATCATTTATTAGCATAATTACATTACTGATCTCTGCTTGAACCTTGTTAGTTGTATTATAAAGTAGCATACTTCTAGTCTTCTCTTTTCTTATGCTACTTCTATCTTGCAATCTCCTTACAGTCTTCACTTGTCCTTATCCTTGTACCTAGTACTTGGAATCCACTACTTGTGTCCTGGCACTTATCCAGAGAGTCATCAGCATCTGACTTTGGCATACCCCTGGAAGTGTAGCTGGTACTGCTTGAGGCACAACTCTTCATTTGTTGCCTCCCACTTGTCTTGAAGCTTACCTTTGGTTCGCTTCTCCTATTCTTCCTTCAGCAAGGTCTACACCTGTCCCTACCCAGGCCTAGCATAACAAAAGAAGTAGCATATTCTACTTGTGGCTATTATTATTATAGTTTACTTCCACCATTTCACCCAAACAACCTTTACTGTTCAATTCCCTCTGAGGTAAGCCTTGAGCCTCTACCCCAGACCCTCTTGAGTTCACTTTAGAGCCTGAGAACCCCTTTTCTCCAGACTGCCCTTCCACACCAGAAGATGTGCTTGTGGACATTCTTATCCCCTTTCAAGAAGAAGTACAAGAAGATCATGACCTAGCACATGAACTCTCTTCTTTCTTACAGATCCCTTAAGCTTAGACTCCCCCATCCCCTACTCCTGTCTGACACTGACCCATTTCTACCCTTTTCCAACTCTCTCCAATCACTACCATGTCTGACTCATCCTTCTCTACCACTAAGCCAATGAAACTTTGTCTCAGTGTCCCTAAGCACTTTGATGATAATTGATCCAAAGCTGAGAACTGGTTGGATACAGTCCAGTTCTACCTCTTTGTTAACAGCATGGTCTATGACTCCAATGAGAAGAAGATCACCTTCACCCTCTTGTTTATGACCAAGGGACCAGTACTGTTGTGGGCTGCTATATACCAGAAGAAGTGTATTTCCAGCATAACTGTCACCATGGAAAAGTTTTTCCATTTCACCTCCACATTTCTGAAAGTCTTCCAACAACAGGACATGGTCAATGCTGCCATTTACTGGTTGGCAAACACACAGATGAAGCAGGGAAAGAAAGGCAAATGAATGCCTTCTCTCACTGAATATACTGCTGAGTTCCAGAACTGAGTTGTTACCACTAAAATCACTAATGACAATGTTCTCATTGGTTATTACAAAACTGGACTTGTGTTCTACCTCTCCCATTGTATCCATAACCTGGATACAATCCCATCTACCAATGCTGAGTGGTACATCAAAGCTGCTTATTTTCAAGGAACTATGGAGCATGCCTGCTCTATAGAACAATGACAAAAGAATCCTCATGTGTTCACCTGGACTCCTACATTCCCCTCTACCACAATGTTCAAACTGGAGAAAGATCCAAATGCTATGGACATAGATGCTGTAAAGAAAGGCCAATTAACTGATGCAGGTAGGGCCTTCTGCATCAAGAATAAACTTTATTTCAGATGCCAGAAACCTGGCCATATCAACACTGCCTGCCTGAATTTCCCCACTTCCTTTCCCTCAACCACCAAGAACACTCCTCACATCAAGATGGTCTCCACCAAAGAATCAACAATAAAGATCAAGAAGGTTAGTGATAATGAATCCAATAATGGGGTGGTGAAAGTAGTTGTTAAGAAAGAACAAAAGAAGAAGACAGAAAAGGGGCAGGGTTTTTAAACCAGAGTACTTCCTTTACACAAGGTACTCCCTCTTTCTCTTGTGCACCTGTACTTGTATCCACATTAAAAAAATCTATAAAGATTGTAATTCAAGTTTTCCCTTCATCCCATGCCAAGAAAGTCATAGCCACTTGTGCTCTTATTGACAGCAGAGCACAAATCAACTGCATTAACTGGGATTTTGTCAAGAAAAACCAGTTCCCCACTACTAAACTCTCCAAACCAATCATTATCCACAATGTTGATCACTCAGAAAACAAGAAAGGCAAGATCACTTGAACTTGCAACCTCCTTCTTCATTTTGAGCAATCAATTCTCCTAGTTTCCTGCTATATCATCACATGCAGAAAGGAGAATACTATTCTCAGACACCCATGGCTTCAAGCAACAAATCCCACTATTGACTGGATGGCCAACATATTTACCATTCCAGATCCCTCTTCCAATGCAACCACTTACCACATCAACTTCATCCATAAGCCATGGTTTGATGGACTTCTCAATGATATTATCATCCCTCACAATAAACTTCTGGTCTATTATCTGGACTGTGTTACTCCAGAGCAGTCAATCAACAACTTGCTCTACAATCACCACTCTAGCAGGATCTATTATAAACGTTTCAATGTATTCAGGGGTACTCTGGATAACTCCAGAGTGGACAGGGCTTGGCTTCACCTTATGTGGTGTGCCCTTATGCCAGTACCGAGTGCCCCAATTTGCAGAGGGGTTGGAAACATGGAGGGTCGGGATCGGCTGGAGGGCTTTTCCCAATAAGAGGCACAACATCAAGCCATGGAATAAGTTAAGGGACTTCAGAGTAGGGTACAACATCAAGTCATGAGGCTGAAGGGGTCTGGGGGAATCATAGCATCGTATTATGGTTGATATTCCAACTGGAGTCCAAGATACCGAACTCCAGTGCTTATATACCTTAGGGAGACAGATTATCTAAGGAGGGAATGAAGGTATGAAAAGAGTTGTCTCATAAGTGAAGCAGGTACCAATGCATCCTGGATATGAATGGAGATGTCAGAGAAGACAATGTTGAATAATGTCAAACTGAAACTAAGTGATGACAGAGAGAAACATGGCACAAAGAAACAGGAACAGCAAGTGAGGTTAAAGGAACAACAGAGTTGTATCAGAATGGTATGGAGTTAGTATAGGTAAAGTTGTAGTCAATCATGAGGTAGGAGATGATGGAGGTAAGGGGAACTAGGAAACACGCAGCTTAAAGTGTAAGAACACCTGGAGTTGTATTGGAACAAAGCAGAGTTGACCTGTTGGCACAGGATGTGACAGGATCTTAGATTACTGCTCCTCTTATCTCTCAGAGATTACTGTTACTTAGCTTACCACATCCACTGAGCTAGCCATTGAAGCCAAAAAGGCTAAATCCAAGATAACCCTTTTCCCCAAATACTCTCAATTCTTGTCAGTATTTTCCAACACTCTGAAAACTCTTGACCATCTTCCACCCTCTTGCCTCTATGATCATAAGATCAATCTGAAGGACATGTTTGTCCCAAAGATAGGTAAAGTTTACCCCTTATCTCCCCCAGAGTGACAGGCAACAGAAGATTTCCTTGAAGAGAATCTTCAGGCAGGAAAGATCCATTCATTCAACTTCCCTCAAGCTTTATCCTTCTTTTTTGTCAAAAAGAAGGATGGCAAACTCCACCCTTGCCAAGATTATAGGTATCTAAATAAACATACCATCCATAATACCTACCCTTTTCCTTTTATCTCCAACCTCATTAATAAGCTTCATGATGCCCAGCTTTTCACTAAGTTTGACATCCATTGGAGCTACAATAGCATTCAAATTCAAAATGGACACCAATGGAAAGCCATCTTCATTACACATAGGGGGCTCTTTGAACCTATGGTAATGTTTTTTAGACTAAATAACTCACCCACTACTTTCCAGCAATTCATGAATGAATCATTTCAGAATATGATTACTGAAGGATGGCTTATTATCTATATGGACAACCTCCTTATCTCCTTACCTAATGTTAACATCTATTAGGAACACACCTTCCACATTCTTCAATGAATGGTGTTATAGTTCGCTTTTTCAATTTTTAATCACATGACCTTATCTTATCTTTTCCATGTGATTATATAATCTTTTATCTTATCTAGGCACGTGATGGGTCACATGACAGGTCTAGACCCAGGGCATAGGGTTAGCCTCATGTCTTCAGCCTTGTTTTCATTTCCATCTTCTTCCATTTTAAAAGCCTTATTCTCTTCAGCCAATTGACTATTCTCATGAGTGCTTCTCTTCCATTTTAATGGTGCCTCAGGGTCTGTGGGAATTCTCCCATCAGGGTCTTGGTCCATGTGCCATTCTGTACCATATAAATACTGTAGCTTTAGCATGTCTCAAGCCCCAGTTTTAAGCACTTGTATTTTTACTGCAGGTGGCCTCACTAGTGGCTCCTTTTCTATATCATTTTTGCTTTACCCTTGATTGGGTTTGTTTCATCTCATCATCTTCATCCAATATTGACAATGTAACACTTGCTCAAGACTTCTATACCAGTCAAGGGTACTCATTGCACAAGAATCATCATATGAGGAAAGAATATGCCTGAAGGCATGAAGAAAAGCTAGCTGAGTTTGTAGTTGAGGCAATTGCAGGTTTCTCAAATGATCAGTCCAGTTGAGAATCTTTTCAGAAATGGTTTGACAACTTTGAGAGGCAGACACTAAAAGACTTTAAGGAAAAAAGAGGTAGAGACAGAAAGATAGCAATTACCTCCAGGCTTTGAACTCTTCATCCTTCCTGTTCTCTCAAAACAGTTTCACATGTTCCAGAAACAGTAGCCAACTGTGTCCTCCACCAGCCAACACTCCCCTTTTACAGAATTAGGATTGATCCTTTTTGAATATCCCAACTTCACCCAAGAAATTCTCCTATTTCCCTTTCCCGAACCCCAACACCAACCCCTATTCCGGACCCTGAGCCCAAGACCGAGCCTGAAGAATTTGAATATGTCTACAGATCTTGGAGATTTGATGAGGCAACTGGTAAAAGGATTTACCAAGATGGAAGGGTCAAATTTGAAGAAGATTTTGGATCTGGGGAAATAAAATGGTGAGAAGAAGGAATGGAGAAAATGGTTTGTTTCCATGTTGGTCTGGCATGTGGAACAAAAATGGAAGAACAACAGAGAACAGACCACTGCCATCCTCTCTCAGTTAGAAGGAAAAGCTGCAGGATATGCACAAATTATGTATGAAAAGTACATCAACAAGGAAACTGAGGTGGATAGAAATGGAGATGAGTTAGGGGTAAATGCCTGGCCAGATTACAGTGGCATTGCAAGGAAGCTATGTGCATATTTTCATATAAACAAACTAGCTCACAAGGTATTGAAGAAGTTGGAGTCATTAAAACACCAAGGATTAATAGATGAATATCTCCAGGAATTTGAGGTGTTAAGGGTCAGCGCAGGGGTCAGTGATGATCATGTGTTGAAGTTAATGAGAACCCAGGTACAGTACTGGGTTTACCAGCAGGTCTGCATGCAGGGCATGGCAGAAACCTTGTTGGAATTTGTGCAAGCAGTTCAGAAGATAGGTCAATCTTTTAAACAAATGGCTATTGAGTGTTCTGCTCCAGCATTCACACCAAGATACAACACTTCATGAGTTCCCCCTCCCTTCAATTCCTTTACCCCCCATTACAACTCCCTTTCACATTTTATGAACATCAGTATTCAACCTGGCAGAGGAGCTCTGATGGACATTGATTGTCAAGGAGCAGCACAGGTCTGCACATGTTACAGCTGTGGAAAGATGGGTCACTTTGCATGTGAGTGTAAAGGGACATTCAATCTGGCTGCACTGAGGCCTTCAAATAATTTTGGCAAGGGTCCTTTGGGACAACAAGCAGCTCTGTGGCAACAATGAGCACAATACATACAATCAGTGAAATTTTCAGAGTTCTCACCCCCTGATGCCAAGGGCTGGCAAACAGCCAAACTGGTAGCACTCAGGCCAGTATATAATATGGCCAACACAGCAAGATTTGTGGAAGTCCCTGCAGCATCATGGGGCACTAAGGAAGAAGCAAGAGCTTACTTCCAGGACATTTTTAAATCAGAGAGGAAGCAAAAAGAAGCTTCAGGAAAAGTTTGAGGGATTTGAATAGGCTAGTAGTCAAAGTCCCAGTATATTTATCTTTGTCTTCTTTTTCTTTTGATGTTAGTACTATGAAATGAAACAAATCATTTTATTTCATGATGGTGTCTTGTTCGAGCATGGCCCTGGACATAGGGTGCTTAATTCCATCAGAAAATATTAACAGACATCTTTTTGCAATAGGAAGCAAAGAAAGAAATGATCTAGCCAAGTTATTTAATAGAAAAGAATGTGATGAGTTAGGAGTAAGTATTAAAGTGGATGGAGAAGTACAAGGAAAAAATGGGCTTAAAATGGAATCATGTGGGCTTACATTTGCCATCATTGACTTAGGAGCATCAGTTACTTTTATAAATCAAAAGTTCATATGGAAACACAGACTCTACAAGAAGGATCTACCCAAGACATTAAAAGTGTACAATGTGAATGGAACTGAAGGCAATATAGATAGGATTGCTCATTATGTGGTTATTTATATTTCTATAAAAGAAAAAAATGGTAAATGACATTGAGAATATATTAACACTTATGTTTCTTCCTTGGGAAATTTAGATTTACTTATAGGATATGATTGGTTTGCAAGGCATAATCCAGAAATAGACTGGGTAAACAAGATAATTGATTTTCCCAGATGTTCTTCAAATTGTGAAACACATTTGATCTCACAACAAGTCACAGCTGAGAAACAAAGTCAATTGGAAAAAGAGTTGCCAAAAGAGTTGTGGAAGTTCATCATGGTCTTTTCACAGCATAAATCAGAATGAATGCCAACAAGAAAACTGTGGGATCATGGAGTAGAGTTAAAAGAAAACTTTGTTCCAAAGAAAGGTCATATCATTCCTTTAGCTCAAGTGGAAATAGATGAAGTACAAAGTTTTATTGACAAAGAAATGAAGAAAGGGTACATATGCTTTTCAAAATCACCTCAAACTTCACCTGTCTTCTTTATTAGCAAAAAGGATGGTGGAAAACAAATGGTGATAGACTATCATTATCTAAACAAATTCACCATAAAAACAATTATCCTCTTCCCTTGATTTCAACACTGATTAATAGGTTAAATGGTGCAGATCTATTTACCACTCTAGATCTACAATGGGGATACAATAATATTCACATGAAAGAAGGTGACAAGTGGAAAGGGGCTTTTACCATGCCCATAGGAGCATATAAGCTGTTGGTAATGTATTTTGGGATATGTAATTCCCTGAGTACATTCCAGGCTATGGTAAATGATATTTTCCATGACATGTGGGAACATGTGGTCATTTACATTGATGACATCATGATCTTTACTAAAGATAAGACTAGAGAGCAACATCTAGAAATTGTTGCAGAAGTTTTAGGTTGTCTTTGTGACCATGACCTCTTCTTAAAGCCTTTAAAATGTCACTTCGCCCAACCTCAAGTAGATTATTTGGGCATGGTTGTGTCTAAAAAGGGGGTACAGATGCAACTAAACAAGACTAGTGCAGTTAGGAGTTGGCCAATTCCAAAAACAGTAAAGCAAGTACAAGCTTTCCTTGATCTAGCAAATTATTATTGATGATTTGTTTTCAATTTTGCCGATATAGCCAAACCCCTCAATTCCCTAACAAAGAAGGATATTCTGTTTGTATGGACCACAGCTTGCATGACTGCATTTGTCCATTTTAAGGAAATTCTCACATCCAAACCCCTTTTTTGTTACTCTGATTCCTCTAAACCCATTCATGTGGAAACAGATGCTTCAGATATCACCATTGGAGCAGTTCTATTGTATCAACATGAAAATGGGCTTTGGTGACTGGCTGCATATATTTTGCACCCTTTGGACAAAGCTGAATGCAATTATCCTATTTACAACAAAGAGTTACTTGCTATTATTTGGGTGCTCAAGGATTGGCGTTATTATTTAATTGGCAGAGATTCTTTCAAGATTTGGACAGATTACAAGAATCTTGAATATTGGAAACAGCCTTAGGATCTGTCATCTTGTCAAGCTCAATGGCAGACAGTTTTAGCCAAATTCAATTTTAAATTATGTTACAAACCAGGTTTCACAAATGGACGAGCTGATGTGCTCTCCAGAAGACAAGATCATTTCGATAATAAACTGGACATTAATAAACAAATCATCATGCTTTCTTTGGATGTTTTTAAACATGTACTTTCTCTTTCTTCTTCTTTTTTCCCTCAAATTCAGCAAGCATCAGTGAACTTACAACTTTCTTTCCATTGGTATTATAGTTCAGAGCAAAAAGTTTATTTAAATGATCAAAAGCAAATTTTTGTTCTGGAAGAGCTACATACTAAAGCTCTTAATTTATTTCATTCTTCACCTTTAGGTGGTCATGCTGGTCAAGGTTGTACTAGCCAGCTTTTATCTTGATACTATTATTGGCCAGGTCTCCATGAAGATGTTGTGTATTTTGTTTCTTATTGTTTCACATATGCAACATCCAAGGGATCAGAAATGGTTATTCCTGTTCATCCTCTCCCTACTGCTTCTTCTCCATGGGAAGATATTTCTGTGGACTTTATTACTGGACTTCCTATTTCAAAAGGTTTTGATGCTATTATGGTTGCAGTGGACAGGTTTTCAAAAGAAGTTGTTTTTATTCCTTGTTTTTCTTCTCTTTCTTCCCTTTATGTTGCAGAACTTTTCAGGGATCATGTTTGGTCCAGACACAGACTTCCTAGCACTATCGTTTCAGATTGGGGACTGCAATTTGTATCAGAGTTCACAAAATGATTGAATGAAATTCTGCAGATCAAGCAGAAATTATCAATGGCATATTATCCTAGAACAGATGGGCAAACAGAATGGATCAATTGGGAATTAGAACAATATCTGAGGAACTTCATCAGGACACTTGGGCAGATTGGCTCAAAATAGTGGAATATCATCATAACAATTCATATTCAACCTCTACAGACACATTGCCATTTGAAATAATGAAAATGTATTACCTGCAGCTAGGTTTTGAGCCATCCATATCAGACAATCTGTTGTCTCATTTCTTATGAGACATGTCCAAATCATTTAAAGAAGTAAAGGAAGCATTGGAAAAGACAAAAGAAAAAATGGAGAAGCAGAATAAGCAAAGCATGCCAACATATCAGAAAGGCCAGCAAGTTCTGCTGTCTACCAAGAATTTAATGCTTCCTTATCCCTTGAAAAAGTTAACCAAGAAGTGGATTGGACCTTTCAAGATTTTAGAAGTTATTCCACACACAGTTCATTTGCATTTACCCAAAACAATGCAAATTCACTCTACAGTCAATATTTCTTGAATAAAACCATATCTTCCATCCCTTTGTGGTCAAGATATTCTCACTCCAGATCCTATTCTTATTACAGAGGAAGGTCATGCAGAATACGAAGTGGACCACATTGTGGATTCTTGAGTTCAAAAAGGAAAACTCAAATATCTGGTTTATTGGACTGGATATGGTGAAAATGATCATACCTGGCAAACAAAGGACAATTTAGCCAACTTACCAGATTTTATTGAAGAATTCCACAAACTTCATTCCTCTGCTCCGCATCACCTTTTTACTATCAACCTCACCTCTTTCCATTCTTTATTTTCGCTGTATGAAAACCATACTGTTGAACCTTCTTTATGTGTATCTCATCTGGAATCCTTAATCTAAAAAGGGGGTAGTGTTATAGTTCACTTTTTCAATTTTTGATCACATGACCTTATCTTATCTTTTCCACATGATTATCTAATCTTTTATCTTATCTAGGCACATGATGGGTCACATGACAGGTCTAGACCCAGGGCATAGAATTAGCCTCATGTTTTCAGCCTTGTTTTCATTTCTGTCTTCTTTCATTTTAGAAGCCTCATTCCCTTTAGCCAATTGGCTATTCTCATGAGTGCTTCTCTTCCATTTTGATGGTGCCTCAGGGTCTGTGGGAATTCTCCCATCAGGGTCTTGGTCCATGTGCCATTCTGTACCATATAAATACTGTAGCCTTAGCATGTCTCAAGCCCCAGTTTTAAGCACTTGTATCTTTACTGCAGGTGGCCTCACTAGTGGCTCCTTTTCTATATCATTTTTGCTTTACCCTTGATTGGGTTTGTTTCATCTCATCATCTTCATCTGATATTGACAATGTAACAGATGGTGGACCTCAATCTCCACCTTAAACTGGAGAAATGCACCTTTACCACCTTCCAAGTTGAATACCTTGGGATGATTATTTGTCCTGGCAAACTTGCCATGGATCCAGTCAAACTTACTGGTATTTCCCAATGGCCTACTCCCTCTAAAGTCAAGGATGTTCATTCCTTCCTTGGCTTCACTAACTTCTACAGGCAATTCATTCCCAACTACTCCACCATTACCCATCCTCTCCTTGACCTCACCAAGAAGGCCATGGCCAGGTCTTGGTCCCCCACCACTCAGAAAGCCTTTGATTCCTTCAAGGCTATCTTTCTCTCTCAACCAGTGTTGCAGATGCTGGATCTCACTTGTCCTTTTACTATTGCCACTGATGCTTCTGCTTATGCATCAGGTGGTATCCTTCTTCAAACTGATGAGAACAGGGACTGGCATCTCTGTTCTTATCTCTCCCAGATCTTCTCTGCTGCTGAGCAGAATTATGACATTTATGATCACAAACTCCTCACAGTCATTTACACTTTGAAAACCTGGAGGCAGTATCTTCTTGGTTTCTCCACTCCCATTCAGGTTTTTACTGATCACAAAAACCTCACCTACTTTAAATCCCCTCAGAAGCTTAACTGCCACCAAGCTTGTTGGCTTCTTGACATTGCTGATTTTGACCTGCAACTATTACACATTGCTGGTATTTCCCTTACTGGGCCTGATACCCTCTCTCGCCACCTGGACCTCTATTCTAACACTTCCCAGGATAATCAAGAAGTTACATTCCTTTCCCCTGAACTCTTTGTTAACCTCATAGATGCTAACCTCTCTGCATATATCAAGACACATTAACAAGGTGATTCCCTCTGCCTTTCCATCCTGCAAAAACAGGATGCCTCTACAGATGAGAAATTCCTTTGCTTCTGCACCTTCAATTGGAAGGAAATGGATGGTTTGTTTACTTATTACAACCATGTTTTCATTTCCTCTTCTCTTAACCTTTGTTGTGAAATCCTTCAACATTGTCATGACTACCCTTCTGCTAGTCACCCTGGTTATCTCAAAACCTGCCAACTTGTCTCTGCTGAGTTTTGGTAACCCAGTCTCACTACCTTTGTCTGCAACTACATCATGGGCTGTCCTATTTGCCATTAAAACAAAGCAAACACACATCCCTCTACTCTTGCTCTCTTTCCCATTTGCTCTACCATCACTTGCCCCTTACAACAGATCTCTTGTGATCTTATCACCAATCTCCCTCCATCCTCTGACTTTGATGTCTTACTGGTCATGGTTAATCACAGGCTTATGAAGGGGGTAATTCTTTGCCCCACTAAGAAATCAGTCACCACTAAGGACATTGCCACCCTCTTTTTCCACACTGTCTACCTCCATTATGGTCTTTACAACAAGATTATTTCTGATCAAGGCCCTCAATTCACTTCTGCCTTTGTTAAGGAGCTTGGGAAACTCCTTGAGTACAATCTCTTTCTCTCTACTGCATATTATTCTCAATCTAATGGTGAAACTGAATAAGTTAACCAGAAGATTGAGACATACATCTGCATCTACTGCAGCTTCAACCCCACTGGATGGGCTGATTCAATCACCCATGCTGAGTTTGTTCATAATCACTGCTCTTATTCTGTTACTGGAAAATTCCCATTCTACCTCATGATGGGATATGAACCCCATGCCCTTCCTTTTATCATTGATGAATCACTAATGCCTGCAGTTGCTGACTGCACTAAGGCACTCCTTGCTGCTCACAATGAAGCCCTTGTCACATACAATCTAACTTGCCAAATTATAATATCTTATATTCACTTCATCTTTTTTTCAATTGCCAAAAAAGACAATGTCACAAAGTGACACTCCTGCACTAGAACCAGTCATGTGACATCACATGATCATTTACAAGACATCCCTTTTTAAGCTTAACCCTAGTCTGTGGTCTGGTTTCTTTAAGAGTATTTATTATTCCTTTTTCTTAGCAGTGGTTATGTAACCATAAGTTACCTGACTAGGATCTTCCCTGGATCTTCCCTGGGAATGCCCTCCAGTCTTATCTCCATGGATCTTATCTTAGATCTAGATCTGGATTTGAATCTGGACCCTAAATGCATCTATGGCAGATCTTAGATTGGATCTCATCTGTGGCAGAGATCTCCATCCTTATGGTACAAGCACCTCTGACCCTGCATTCATTTCATAGATACTTCTCTTCCATTCCTCCCATATTTACATGGCCTCCTGCCATACTTCTTAATCTCTGCTCCATGCTTTTTTCTTATTGATTATTTTATTTATAACCAGGTCTTAGAGTTCCCTGATTAGGTAGTTCATGTACTTAGTCAGCTTGGTCTGTGCACCAAGGTCCCCAATATATAAAGGACAATGTAGGCAAGCTGGAATTTCCCAGCCTTGCTTACTTGTGTCTGGTTTAGTCTCTTCTGGCTATGCTCCACTTTCTATAAGTGATCCAACAGTTCTCTATTGGCTTAGGGGCTGGAATTGGCTCTTACATTCTCTCATCTCACCTAGTTCCTGGCCACTAGCACAAAAGCCAGCTAGCAAGGATAGGAGGCACTCCCCAAGAGTTAGAGTTAGGAAGGTCAATGCATCAGTAGTTGTATTTCAGACAAGGTGTGATTAGAAGCCTGGAATTTGAAATGGGCAATCATTCATCCAAAACTCACCCCTAAATGGGAAGGACCCTTTACCATCACAGAAGTTCTTTTCCTGATTACCTATTGCCTCCATCTTTCATCCACATGGAAAATTCATCTTATATTTCATGTGTTGCTACTATTACCCTATTGTGAAAATGATGTTCATGGAAAGAACTTCCCCACTCCACCTCCAGACCTTATAGAAGGCAAGGAGGAATATGAATTAGAGTAAATATTAAAACATTGAGATCTCCTGGGTAACCATCAGTTTCTGATTCAATAGAAGGGATACTTGGCAGAAGACAACTTCTGGGAACCTGAATGGAACTTGAAACATTCCCAGTCGATGCTAGAAGAATATAAACTCCTTCACCCTTGTCATTTCCCCCCAGTTGCTTCTTTTACACATTCCTTCACCAAGAAAACCACTTACCCTCACAAATAACAACAATGGCCTTTACCATTGACTGAGGCTTTCACTCCTGCAATACTCCCCTTAACACTCCTCCTACCACTGCATCCCAACTTCCTGTTGAGTCTTTGCTTATCTCATCTCCTTCCAATTTTACTAATACACAGTTTTCTTCTTCTCTTTCTTCTCTTATCCCCAAGGTCTTTTCCAAGGATTTCATAGCTTCTTCCCCTGCTATCTCCATTGGCCCTGCCATTGTCACTCCCATTCCCATTCCTTCTCCTGCCATTAACACCATGTCTGCTGGTATCCTTAGCATTAATCTCCCACTCTCTGCCCATGCCCTTTGTCATGGCACCCCCTCCCCCAACTACACCCACTGGATCATGACCTATGTCATGGACTCATACCTAGCTGTCTCCATCAGCTCTCACCTCAACATGTTCTCACTCTTGTGGCTTCTCTATCAAATCTACATGCAGCTCCTTTATTTTCCCCTCCTCATATTCATCCTTACTTATATTCCCCATGCCTGAGTCTCCCTTACACAGGCCCTTATTACTTCTATCCACCAGGAACTCCTTTCCAATGTTGAAGTGCTTGCCTATCAGTTAAAGATGAGCAAGTTTCTTACTAATCTTGACTGATATATGCATAAGTTGGCCACTACCTGAGGATATACTCCCACCACTCCTTCTGCATCCTCCTCCCCACTTGATGATGATAAGCTTGCTGCCTTAGAATATGCTGAAGCTTGGTGGACCAGCCTTCATGGTGATAGTCATCTTTTTTCTTTTTATCCTTGCTTTTACAAGGCCTGCTTTCACTGCTGATGTCTGGGCAACATCCGCATTAACTGCCCCTTATATCAATGCCCCTACTGTCTCTGCTGGCACCCTGGACATACCCAGGCTCACTGCCCTGCTTAATACCATGTCATTGACCCCCTTATTTCTTCCTTTATATTCTTCTCTTCCCATGGCTCCTCCCACAGCTCCTCTCACAGCTCCTCCCACTCTTCCCGACATTTCCACAGCTCCTGCAGCTCCCAGGGGTCATATCACCACCCTTCTGTGGCTCTGTCACCCCCTTTACCTTCCTATCACTCTAATGATGACTTCCATGACAATGTTATCAATGAGGTTGGCTGGGCCAATATCACCAGCTCTCCCATGCCCACATATGACACCTTTTGAGGTGTCACAAGTCTTTCACCCCTAGCAGGGGGATAATGTTACATTTTCTCCTCTTTTTCTTTTTCTCTGTTCTCTTTTACTCATTCTCCTCATAGTTTCTGCTCTTTCCACACCTTAGGCTTTTTTGTTCATTTTCTTGTGATAGATTCTGCTCTTCTTGTGTTCTGGCCTTATCCATACTGCTCTCTGTTATGCCCTTTGCCCAGGCCTTCTATCTCTTAATCAGCTGACTTATAATCATTCTATTTCTTTCCATCCATTTTCACATGGATACCTTACTCATTATTTATCAGCATGATTACATTACTGATCTCCACTTGAACCTTGTTAGTTGTATTATAAAGTAGCATACTTCTAGTCTTCTCTCTCCTTATGCTACTTTTACCTTGCAATCTCCTCACAATCTTCACTTGTACTTATCCTTGTACCTAGTACTTGAAATCCACTACTTGTGTTCTGGCACTTATTCAGAGAGTCATCAGCATCTGACTTTGGCATACCCCTGGGAGTGTAGCTGATACTGCTTGAGGCACAACTCTTCATTTGTTGCCTTCCACTTGTCTTGAAGCTTACCTTTGATTTGCTTCTTCTATTCTTCCTCCAGCAAGGTCTATGCCTGTTCCTACCTGGGCCTAGTATAACAAAAGTGCAGAAATGGGGGATCTGATAATATTGGCCCACCCAATAGCATTAATGACATTATTAATGTTGTCATCTGAGTGATAAGATGGTGGAGGTGCTGTCTGGATGGGACAAGAGCAAGATTATCCATTTAAGCACAAGAAGCAAGTAAGAGAAAAGGCTATGAATGGTGAGGTAAATGAAGTATGGTGGCAAAGTGGGCAGGAATGCTGAAGATGGCCCAGGGCCCAATAAAAGCAAGTCAGGTACTGATTCACAGGGCAGTTGGGTCATTAATGACCCAGGCATTGGCAATAATAGGATGCCTTAGTATTATATTCCATGCCTCTGATCTAATTCCAACCCAGCTTGTGCTTGGTTCTCACACCCAGTAAGCCTCTAACTCCCCATGCAACTCTGGCTATCTGTCTTTACTCCATCTTATACTCACTATGCTCATACACTCCTGCTCTGCCATCAGCACAAGCCCTTTGACTCTCCATTCCCATTTTACTTCAATTCCAATCTTAGTTCTGTTCTCAGTACATACTACCTTACTACCTTAGTATTCACTTTATCTTCTCCAGATCACTCTGCCTTAACTCCACACTGTTGTCCTGCCTCTAGTTTTTACCATTGTTACTATTACTATTACTGTTCCTTGTCTCCTCTTGCTTTTTCCTGCCACTCCTCAGTTTTAGCCTGATATGATTGGACAATGTCTTTTCTGACATCTCCATTTGTTTCTTAAATACTTAGATATCTGCTTCACTTCTGAATTTGCACCTGTCTCACTTTGCTACACTTCTAGATAGTTCTGCCTCCCTAAGGTATAAGTACTGTAGTTCTGTATCTTGTACCTTAGTTTGAATATCAATAGAAACATCCCATGTTTATATCTGTTCATTCTTACTCTAACTAAGCTCTTGAGCTCACTGTCATATTCCATACCTTTAACTCAATTCCAACCCAGCTTATGACTGGTCCTCACATCCAGTAAGCCAATCTAGCCCTCTAACTCCCCTTCATGCAGCTCTGGCCCTTTGTTATAAAATTGTGACATACTTCAGGTGTACTCTAGATAACTCCAGAGTGAATGGAGCTTGGCTTCACCTTATGTGGTGCACCCTTATGCTAGTACCAAGTGCCCTGATTTACAGAGGGGTCAGAAACTATTGGAGGTCCAGGATAGGCTATAGGGCTTTTTCTAACAAGAGATACAATGTCAAGTTGTGAGGCAGGGGGGTCTAAGGGAATCATAACATTATGTTATGGTCAATATTCAAACTAAAGTACAAGATACAGAGCTATAGTACTTATACCTCAGAGAGGCAGATTATCTAAGGAGGAAACAGAGATGTGAAAGAAGTTGTCTCATAAGTGAAGCAGGTGCCAATGCATCCTGGATATGAATGGAGATGTCAGAGAAGACAACATCAAATAATGTCAAACCAAAACTAAATGATGACAGGAAGAAGTGGGACACAAAGAAACAGGAACAGGAAGTAAGATCAGAGAAACTATGGAGTTGTATCAGAATGGTACAAAGTTAATGTAGATAAAGTCATAATCAATCATTAGGTAGGAAAAAACAGAGGTAAAGGAAACTAGAAAATATGCAACTTAAAGCATGAAAGCAATCAGAGTTGCACCAGAAATATAGTGGAGTTGACTTGTTGGCATAGGATGTGACAGTATTCCCCTCTTAAGGCCTGAACCCCTGAAGGCTGTTAAGCATGTGCTTTTAATGAATAAGTGAGTGGAGTGGGCATCAGGGTTTAACTGGCCAGAAACCCATAAAAGTGAATATTACCCAGAGACTTCCACATAAGTTCCTCTCATCATGTCTCCATTTGCTGACATTCACACTTGGTCTGATAAGTACCTTGAGAAGCATGTTGAAGACAAAGAGGAGCTTGGCAATGTAAAGTACACCAAGTGGAAGTGGCAGGGGAAAGTAAGGAAAGAGAAGAAGGCTCAGAAGAAAGTGATGGAGGTGCAGAAAGCAGTGGAGGCAGTCCAGAAACAGGTGAGTACTGGAAATATGGTCAGGACCTAGCACTCAAACCTGGCTTAGGTGGAGGAGCTTTGCCAAGCCCAGGTAAAGTTGAGTAGCAGCAATGACAAGAGGAGAGTGGAAGAGAGACCAGGGTATTGGAGGTGTGACAACTGGGGACTGGAGTGTGAGGTGGGCATGGGCAAGTTGACATCATGCCTTGCCTGTATAGAGACAAAGGTGAGGTGTGACCACCCCAGCCAGGAAAAGCCAGAGAGGAAGCAGAGACAAAAGGTGGAAGAGGAAGGGGTGCCCAATAGCAGGGCAGAATCAGAGGAGACAGAGGAGGGTCTTTGACAGATGGCTAAGGGCTGTTGCCTGATAGAGGCATCAATAAGGGAGGTAGGTGGGAAGGTACAGTGGAAGGCAAAGTGCAAGAACTGGCTGCTGGGATAACTGGTTGATGCATTGGAAAAGGCATGGGTGAAGGAAACCAGAGAAGCCAGGAGTTTGGGGAGTGAGGATGGGAAGGTTGACAAGGTGGCAGTGGAGCTGTTGAAACTTTGCACAGAGGTTGGTGGGATTTCTGTAGTAGATGATGGAGCCAAGAAGGTTGTGTAACTGAGATTGCAAGATCCACTACTCAATTGGCCCATCATAATGGCCCAGATTTGTCCAGATAACAGAGATGAAACTCTGCAACAATCTCTGAAGCATGACCTAATTCAGTGGCAAGGAGCCACAAGGTCTTCTCATCAGTATCCTTATAACCTAACCACTTAACCAAATATAGTAATTTGCAATTCCTTTGCCTATAATCTATCTTTGAGTCTAGGATTTCAGAGATCTCAAATTCCAGTTTACCATTGATCTTGACTGGGGGTGGGGGTGGTTGCACACAATCAGGGATCATGTTAGGGACAGAGAATTCAAGTTGAGAGACATGGGAGATTGGATGAATGGACTTCATGTTCTCTGGAAGGTGAAGTATAAAGGATAGTGAGTCTGCCTGAGCAATAATGGGATAAGGACCTAAGTTCTTTTTGGCAAGTTTCTTGAATGGCCAAGTAGTCCTGAAGTACTTAGCCTTGATGAACACCTGGTCATCTACTTTAAAGTCCAGTGCCAGAGATTATTGGGCATCTGTGGATCCTTGGTATCTGACTTGGGTGGCAGCTATTTCTTCACAAAGAAAGGCATGGAGAGAGTCAAGGTCAATGGCATATTCTTGAACTTGGATAGAGATGAAATCACATTCTGGGTGCATAGAGATGTTCAGATGGTAGCCCTTGTTAGCAAAGAAAGGGGAAACACCTGTGGTAGCATTAGGGGCATTGTTATAAGCAAACTTCATGAGGGACAGGAGTTCTGACCAGTTGTCCTGCTGATAGTTGCAATAAATGCATAGATACTGCTCCAGGGTTTGGTTCATTTACTTGGTTTGACCATTACCCTCTGAATGATACCCAGAGGTAAAGTGGAGGTGGATATTGAGGGCTTGTCCCAGAGAACAGAAGAAATGGGAAATGAACTTAGAATCTCAATCAGAGGTAATGTGGAAGGAAACTCCATGTTTGGAGAAAACATGGAGTAAGAAGAGTTTAGCAAGCTCTGGGGAGGTTACCTTGTCATCTGTAGAGATGAAAATGTACTGCTTTGATAGATAATCTACCATGACAAGGATGGCAGAGTGACTGGAGGAAGCTGTCACATCCCATGCCAACAGGTCAACTCCACTACATCTCTGATGCAACTCCAGTTGCTTCTATGCTTTAAGCTGCATGTTTTCTAGTTCCCTTTCCCTCCACCTTCTCCTATCTAATGATTGATTACAACTTTACCTATACTAACTCCATACCATTCTGATACAACCCTGTTGTTCCTCTGACCTCACTTTCTGTTTCTGTTTCTTTGTGCCATGCTTTTCCCTGTCATTACTTAGTTTCAGTTTGACATTATTTGACATTGTCTCCTTTGACATCTCCATTCGTATCCAGGATGCATTGGCACCTGCTTCACTTGTGAGACAACTCCTTTCATATCTCCATTCCCTTCTTAGATAATCTGTCTCCCTGAGGTATAAGTACTGGAGTTCGGTATCTTGTACTTTAGTT
Organism: Pulveroboletus cf. rosaemariae; assembly: GCA_038089275.1. Classification (NCBI taxonomy): domain Eukaryota; kingdom Fungi; phylum Basidiomycota; class Agaricomycetes; order Boletales; family Boletaceae; genus Pulveroboletus; species Pulveroboletus cf. rosaemariae. Next base: position 39,857 of record JBBPKN010000315.1, read on the forward strand.
TAAATATCAACCATGATACAATGTTATGATCCCCCCCCCCTAGACCCCTTCTGCCTTACAACTTGACATTGTACCCTACTCTAAAGTCCCTCAACTTATTCCATGGCTTGACATTGTGCCTCTTGTTGAGAAAAAGTCCTATGGCTGATCCCAAACCTCTGATAGTTTTCAATCCCTCCATAAATCAGGGCACTCAGTACTAGCATAAGGGTGCACCACATAAGGTGAAGCCAAGCCCTGTCCACTCCGGAGTTATCTGGAGTACCCCTGGAGTACATTGAAACATTTATAACAGAAGCTGGAAGTTGTTCAATGAAATTCATAGAGATGAAATTCCATGGCTTTTCTGGGATGGGAAGCTGCTTGAGGAAACTGTAGGGTTTGTAATGGGGTACCTTGTCATGAGTGCAAGCTGTATATGAAAAGACATATTTTTTGATGAATGCCCAAATGCCAGGCCAGGTATATTCTTGGTAAGTAAGCTCCAGTGTCCAATTCTGACCAAAGTGTCCAGATAAGGGGTGATTGTGCTTTTAGCAGAGAATCTGAAGGTAAAGGTCAGAGGTGTTAGGGACATAGATGCAGTTGTCCAGATGCAAGAAGCCTTCTGGATCTCTAGACTAATAAGAGTCAGATGAGAGGGTGCCAGACAAGTGGGTAGGGGTAATGGAATCAGAAGGGAGTGCCAAGAGGATGTTATAATGGAGGGTTTTGATGTCAAAGAGGAATGCAGACTGGAAGATTAGAGACACTAGGGAAAAAGCCCAAAGGAATACAGCAAGTTGCTTCTGTGTGAACATGGGCTGGAAGTTATGTGAATTGATGAGGGCATAATTGCTATTCCCCTCTCTGGAATAGATGTTCCATCATCTAGTTAAAGCATCAGGTTTAGCACCTAAATAACCAGGGTAAAAATAGATGATCAGATTAAACTGAGAGAGAAACTTTGACCACCAGGCTTGCTGGCAGGTCAGAAGTTTAGACATAGCAAAGTATTCCAGGTTCTTGTGATCAGTGACAACATTCACCAGAGAACTGGAACCTTCAAGGTAATGACACCAGGTCTTGAATGCAGTAAAAATAGAAAGGAGCTCCTTATTATGGATGTCATAGTTAAGTTCTGGCACAGTAAGCATACATGAATAGAAAGCAATAGGGTGGACCTTATCATCTGGGCACTGGAGTAAGAGAATTTCAGTGATCACATAGTCTGAAGCATCAATCTCAATAATGAGAGGAGTATTGGGGACCCAATGGGTTAGAATAGAAGCAGAAGTAAAAGCATTCTTGAGGTGCTGGAAAGCAGTACAATAAGAAGTGTTGAAATTCCAACAAGCAGACTTGCAGGTAAGGTAAGTCAGGAAAATGACAATGTTAGAGTAGCCCTGGATGAAGCAGCAGTAGAAATTAGTGAAACCAAGGAAAGACTGAATATCATGAACTTTGCAAGGCTTAGATCAATCCAGAATGAATTGAACCTTTTTAGGGACATAGTGAGCCCTGAAGGGGAGAGCTGGTACCCAAGATACTCAGTGAAATCAGTATGGAATTTGCATTTCTTGGGTTTGGCAAAGAGGCTGTGTTTTTGAAGGTGGCAGAGGACTTCTTGGACATGCTTAGTATAAGATGTCTGGTCAGCAGAGAAAATTAGGATATCATCCAAATAAATGATTACTAAAACATCAAGAAGATTGATAAAGATAGAATTGACAAACTGCTGGAAAGCTATAGGGGCATTTGTGAGCCCAAATGGCATAACAAGCCATTCATACAAGTCATAGTGCATATGGAAGGAGGTTTTCCACTCACTGCCCTCAGCAATGCAAACTAAATGATAAGCATGCCTAAGGTTGAGCTTGGTATAGATAGTTGCATGGCTCAAAGCATCAAGGAGATCAGAGATGTGTAAAAGGGGGTAGCAGTCTTTTTTTGTGATCTTATTAAGTCCTCAGAAATCTACACACAATCAGAGGGATCCATTCTTCTTCTGGATGAAGAGGGCAGGGGCAGCATAAGCAGATGCAGAGGGTTGGATAAAGCCAGTAGCAAGATGTTCATCTAGAAAAGTCCTAAGTGCTTTAAGCTCAGAGAGTGACAGGGAATGAAACACAACAACTTGATGCATTGATCTAAAACACCTAGCCTCTTGATGTGTGCTGATATTGATCCTGAATAGAGCTTTTGGACTAGTGGCTCTGAACTAGGCAAGAGTAGAAAAAGAATAAGAGCCAAGGAATAACAAGAACTGAAAGGTTCAAGTGCACAAGACTGGGAAAACCCAGGCTTGAGCCAACCTCCTTTTATATTGCTACATAATGTGCATAGACCATGTAAATGATACTGGCCCTAAAGAATTGTACAGTAAGCTATCCAATAGCATAAAGGGAGTGGGAACCTAGAAATCCATGCTGCAACCATGAGGAATGACTTCTTAGTCTAGATTGCTCTAGACCTGTGCCATGTAAAGATGTGAAATGTGACAAGGTGAAAAGGTGAAATAATGAAGAGGTAAAATGGTGAAGATGTAAAGATATCACATGATGTGATAATGTGAAAAGCTACAGTAGTATGAAGATAAGTCCAAAAAGAGTAAAAATGAAAAAGTGCATTATAACAGGGAATAGGTGATGCTGAAAGGCAGAAAGGTGCCTTCATTCAGATCAATCTTCAGGTTAAACTTGCAGTGGAGTGCAAGAGTAGATGCCTTGCCTTTGCTAAACACATCAGCAAAGTCATGGTATTCCTGAGGAACACTGGAAAGGTTGGCTGAAGAAAGAACAATGAAAGCAGAACAGAGATAACTCTTCAGGGATTAAAGTTGCAGATAGAACAGGACTAAGCCATTAAGGCTACAGGCACATGTGAATGCTGATGAGCTGAGTAGCTCAATTGACAGAGGTTTGGGGTCAGGGAAACATGGTAAATCAGGTTCAGAGTCAGCTTGGGTTAAAGAAACTGGAAGCTACAGAGGTGAGCTCAGGGATATTGGCATGTTTGATTCAGATGATTGGAATGAGATATGACTTCATACCCAGTCAATCAACAGATTGTAGTGGGCAAGCCAGTTGTGTTCTAGAACAAGAGAACTAGATCCATCCAATAGAGCAACATAAAATGTCATTGGAGTGATATCACCAATTTCAAAACAAACAGAAAGATCAATGGTATTTGTAATCATAGAATTGGAAGAGCCATCAAAAAGTCAGAGCTGCAATGGAGGAATGGAATAAGTTGAAAGATTGTAGGTACTGACTAACTTGGTGTTTACAAAGCAATCTAAAGAACCAGAGTCAATCAGGGCCAAAAATGGAGGAATTTCATGTGAAACAAGGGTGACCAGAGGCATAAATGAAGCATTATCTAAAAGAACAGACACATTAAGTCTAACCTTCAGTAAAGCATGGGAAGAATCAATACAACCTTCAGCCCATGTGGAGTTATGGAGGCTACAGACTATTTTTTTTGCCTCTGAGACAGAGGCATCTGGTTTGGTTTCTGGAGTGAAGGTCTTGGCAGTGTGAGCTTTGGCCATCTTGGAGGAAGACTTTGGGCAGTTCTTTGCTATATGCCCAGCAATACTGCAGAACAAACAGAGGTGATTCTCCAGTCAACACTTGCATTCTTTGGCAGTGAGCTTACTGTCCTTATCAAGCTTGGATGATAAGTCCTGCTTCTGGGGAATGGATGACTTGGAGAAGCTGGAGGAGCTAGCTGACTTGTTCTTTGATTCATTAGGGCTGGAGGTTGAAGCAGAGGGTATGGAGGATTTATCAGATGATTTGGACAGGTAAGACAACTTTCCTTGTCAGCTAATTTCAGATTTACACTCCCAGTAATAAGCATCAATGGTCTGAGCAAGCTGGTGCAGCTCAATGAGAGTCAGGGGCTTGCCAACATGGGAAAGGTTATCTTTGATGTGGTCTGGGAAATCATTATAGAAGTAGTGGTAGAGGGCACCTTCTCCATAATCCTGGACTTGAGATGCAATTCTGTTAAACTCAACTACATATTTGTTGATTTGTTGACCATCCTTTATAGTCAACTGGTCTAACTGATGCTCTGTGTCTCTGATCTGGTCATGGGGTCTGAAGTTGGTCTGAAGTTCCTGAATAAACTCCTTATAATTGTCCATCCACAAGGGACAGAGGTCAGGGTCTTTAGTAAGAAGAAGATCAGGTTTAAACCATTTCAATGCCATGCCCTTAATGTAGGATTGAGTATAAGTGACCTTGGCTCAGTCATTGGCAAAGGCTTTGGGATGATCCTGGAAGTTTAACTCACATTGCACCAGAAAAACACAGAGCTTCCAGGGGTCAGTTCTGTTGAACTGGTCTGGTTCATGTACTTTGGTACACTGCAATGTTTCAGGGGTATGATGGGAAGAGCAAGCTAATTCATGAATGGTGCTAGTAAGATTGGTAATAGTATTATGGTGAATGGGAATAGGTTCCAGATCTTGGAAAGATTTGGAGTCATTCTTTGAAATATCAGAATATCCATTGGAGGGATCATCTCCAGGGTTATCTGATACTCCTGGCTGGATACCATGGTTATCAGGGATATGGGGAGGTTGGGGAACCTTGAAACCATCAGGGGCTTCATCAACTGGAGCACTAGATATGAAAGAGTGGGAGGAAGCAGAAGCTTGTGAGGCTAAGCCTGGGGCACAGTGGGTAGAAAAACTCTTGAACTGATCAAGAACAGCATGAGAGCAAGCTCTAGTTACATGGATCAACATGATAGCAGTATCAGCACAAGCAGTAGTTTGAATATACTGTTATAAAATTGCAATGTACTCTGGGTGTACTCCAGATAACTCTAGAGTGGATGGAGCTTGGCTTCATCTTATGTGATGCACCCTTATGCTAGTACTGAGTGCCCTGATTTACAGAGGGGTCAGAAACTATTGGAGGTCTGGAATAGGCCATAGGCTTTTTCCAACAAGAGGTATGATGTCAAGTTGTAAGGCAGGGGGGTCTAAGGGAATCATAACATAATGTTATGGTCAATATTCAAACTAAAGTACAAGATACAGAGCTACAGTACTTATACCTCAGAGAGGCAGATTATCTAAGGAGGGAACAGAAATATGAAAGAAGTTGTCTCATAAGTGAAGCAGGTGCCAATGCATTCTGGATATGAATGGAGATGTCAGAGGGGACAATGTCAAATAATGTCAAACTGAAACTAAATGATGACAGAGAGAAGTGAGGCAGAAAGAAACAGGAACAGGAAGTGAGATCAGAGGAACTATGGAGTTGTATTGGAATGGTATGGAGTTAGCATAGGTAAAGTTGCAACCAATCATTTGATAGAAAAAGACAGAGATAAAGGGAACTAGGAAATATGCAACTTAAAGCATGAAAGCAACTGGAGTTGCACCAGAAACATAGTGGAGTTGACCTGTTGGCATGGAATGTAATATCCTTTGTCATTATTCCATTTTACTCCAGTGTTATAAATGAACAGTTCGGATGCACAAGAGTCACATGACAAGCACGTGACCATAAAACTTCTATGCCATATTGAGCCAAACCCTAGGCTATGATTAGTTCTATTCAGAGTATACCTCAACTAAAGAGTTAGCACAGGATTAGCAGCAGATCTCAAATAATGATATCTTTCAATCTAATCTAGATGATATCTGATCTCGGATCTTAGATCTGGATCTAGATTGATGAATCTGATCTGTGGCAGAGATCCAGATGGGATCTCCTTGGCCTCAAGGCTAAAGTGCTGTCTTTATATCCATTGACCCTAAAGTCTTCCCTTCCATTCTTGTACTTCTCTTCCATTATAGACCCTTGATATGCATGGCCACTTAGTCATACCCTTTACCCTTGCCCTATGCCCAGTTACCATTTTAGTATTTATCCCAGCCAGGCTTGATGGTCTGTGTGCCACTCTAGATAATATAAGTAGACTGCCCATGTAGCTCTTAGCTCCCCAGCTTTGAGCACTTGTCTTACTTGTGTAGCCATTTAGGCACCAATACTAGCTTGTGTCTGGACTTTGCTCCTCAGGCCTAGCTACCCTGAGTATCTTCCCTCTCTAAGTCCTGTATTTCATCTAAAATCAGGCATTTACCATCTTACCTTTTATTTTTTGATCAACACTGACATTGACACTGGCACAACCCCAAGGGCTCTTCAGGTTAGGGTTTATCACTCATTGTCCATGGTCCAATACTGTTAAAACTTTCATCCCACTAAAAGGAAACTGTTAAAACCTATACCAAGATGAGTATACTTTTAACCAGTTCCTTCTTGAATGAAATCCTTGATGCTGAAGGAAGGTCAGAACTCTGGAGGGCTCTGGGGGAATCTAGGAAGGGTTTAAATGGTTGAATAGAACTCGGCTTCACCTTATGTGGTGCATCCTTGCACTTTTCCAGTGTTCTGATTTACATAGATATTGGAGGTGGGTAAGAAGGCTATCTCTATGCTCAACAGGAGGGACAGGCAGGACAAGGGGAGTCAAGCCTAGTCATGGGGATGAGGCCTTATGACTCCTTCAAGAATATTGCATAGCCTTAGAGGTACTTCAGAGTAATCTGGAGGGTCAGAGTGAGCCCAAGGGCTTAAGCAGAGTGAGAATGATAACAAAAGGATGTTTCTGTTGTTTTTGTCAATCTTTGTACTAAGGTACAAGATACAAAACTACAGTACTTATACCTTAGTGAGGCAGAACTATCTAGGAGTGTAACTGTCATATCCCAGATCTCCAACCCAAATTCCAACCCCATTCCAACCCAGCTTACAATTGGTCTTCACACCTAGTAAGCCACTCTAGCCCTCTGACTCCTCTCCAGGCAACTCCAGCCCTCTGTCACCATTCCAGTCTTCCCCAGCTACACATGTACACTTTCTGCCCCTCAGTGTTATATGCTCCCCTGGGCTTTCACTCCCACTCCACTCCATTCTGCTTTCAGTCTATCTCTGCTCCAGTTAAGTACTACTGTCACATCCCATGCCAATAGGTCAACTCTGTTATGCCTCTGATGCTACTCCAGTTGCTTCTATGCTTTAAGCTGCATGTTTCCTAGTTCCCTTTACCTCCATCTTCTCCTACCTAATGATTGATTACAACTTTACCTATACTAACTCTATACCATTCTGATACAACTCTGCTGTTCCTCCAACCCCACTTTCTGTTCCTGTTCCTTTGTGCCACACTTCTTTCTGTTGTCACTTAGTTTCAGTTTGACATTATTCAACATTGTCTCCTCTGACATCTTCATTTGTATCCAGGATACATTGGCACCTGCTTTGCTTATGAGACAACTCCTTTTATATCTCCATTCCCTCCTTAGATAATCTGTCTCCCTGAGGTATAAGTACTGGAGTTCTGTATTATAACCATAATACAATGTTACAATTCCCCCAGACCTCTCCTGCCTCATGACTTGATGTTGTAACCTACCCTAAAGTCCCTCAACTTATTCCATGGCTTGACATCATGCCTCTTGTTGGAAAAAAGCCCCATGGCCAATTCTGGACCTCCAATAGTTCCGACCCCTTCATAAATCGGGGCACTCAGTACTAGCATAAGGGTGCACCACATAAGGTGAAGCCAAGCCCCATCTACTCCGGAGTTATCCAGAGTATCCCCAGAGTACGTCAAAACGTTTATAATAGTATCTTCAAACTCCCACTTGTGCTGGTACTACTATCATGTCTATCTGTGTAACCAAAGCTCACTCCTGCACTATCCTAGATCAGTTTAAGAGCTTCTCTGCTTGCCGTGCACTAGGCTCAGCCTCACAGGCTCCTGCTCCCTCCTACTTATCCACATCTAGCACTCAAGTTGATAAAGTCCCTAATGGTTCCAAGGTTTCTCAACCTCCCCACACCCCTGACAATTGTGGCACCCAGCCAGGATTACCAGATGAATCTGGAGATGACCCCTCTGATAGGTATTCTGATATTCTGGAGGATAACCCTGAATCTTTTCCAGACCTGGAACCTATTCCTATTTATCATGACACTATCACCAATCTCACTAGCGCCATCTGTGGATTAGCTTGCTCTTCCCATTGTACCCCTGAAACATCACAGTGAACCAAAGTATGGAAACCAGACCAGTTCAATGGAACCAATCCCTGGAAGCTCTGCATTTTTCTAGTGCAGTGCAAATTAAATTTCCAGGATCATCCCAAAGCCTTTG